>NW_010729101.1:3826088-3870727 GCF_000365185.1 Nelumbo nucifera | reverse complement strand
TCATAAGAGCAGTTGGCTAATATTTTGACCAAGGGAGTTCTGAGAGGGAAGCTGACACACTATATAAGCAAGCTAGGCATGATTGACATCTATGCTCAGCTTGAGGGGGAGTGTAAAGAGATTGGGCTGAATGGGCCCTAGTATCTTTTCTTGTAGTATGTTTTATTTATTTGTTAGCTAATGGGCCTATCTTAATGGGCTTGTTATTTCTTTTGCTAGTTCTCTTTATGTTACTGCCTAACTGGCCGCCCACTTAAAGGTATACTTGTAATTATGTTAAGATTGAAATTTAGTAAAAGGATTAGAGAAGGGAGGGAAGAGACATTCAAACTCTTCTTCTTCTTCCTCCTTTTTTCTCCATCTTCCTTCTCTTGTACTACTGTTCTCTTCTTTTCTTCCTCTTTTTCTCTAATTTTTCCCAAGTTTACATCAGATTTAGAGGACTGATTTACATCTATTCTCATGAATGCCAACTTATGCAAGTAAAAATTGGCAGCCTGTTTATCAACCTTGGCATGCAAGAGAACAAGATGTTCAAATTCAATTCCAAGTCCCAAGTCACTATATCTCAGTGTCTCTACAATTCCTCCTTTATGAACCACACCTAACAAACCATGTTGCTTGAACTCAATTATACCACAACTTCACAAGATTTGAAGTGATCATGTAGGATGGGAAGGGAAAAGTCCTACTAGGGTGTGCATGGTGAGTAAGGAAGAATTCAAATCTGATATAGGGGAAAGTAAAGGAAAATACAAGGGTTTGGGATATGAAATATGGAAGAAATAGAAAGGAGGAAGAGAAGAAATAAGATATCACACCTTTAAAGGAGAGAGGAGAAAGGAGCATGGTAGGGAGAGATAATTGGAGCAAGACATACAATTCAATAAATCATAACTTTTATTCATCAAATAAATTAAAACCCATAGGCAACCCATAATGACACTTAAATAAGGACTTAACCCCTAAAATAACTCTTTTATTGGTCCTACTACAACTATACAAACTGAAAACAACCCCAAGAAAGAGAAAATAGAAAGACTCAGATCCCATCAAAGATTAATATCCTATTCTAAAATGGCTATAACTCATTCAAAACACATTGGGCTGACTAGGACTTCATCTCATTAGATAAAGCCATTACAGCATTAGCCAATGTTGGTCCCAGCTATCTGGGGTCTTGGGAGGGTAGACTAGATAAGGTCCTAACCTTTAGCATTTTTGTTTTGGCACAGAGTGGCTGCTCTCAGACTTGAACATGCATTGTCACACTTGCCAGCCCAAGATTTTACCAGCTCAAGATACTTTAATTGTTGAAGGTAGATTTTTTTTTTTTTGGATCAATAACAGAAGAATTTCATTCATTAAGCAATATTGGAATGTACACGGCAGCAAAGATAAATTTTGGATAGGGTCTTGGTAGTAAATGCATGGATACAATGTTGAGGAGTGGAAAAGCCGGTTTGATTTGCATATTGACATTGAGAAGGCATATGATCATGTGGATTGAGACTTCCTTGAGTGGGAAAGCTGGTTTTTGCTTGCATAGCTTTGGTATCTTTTTCTTTGCTTGTTATCAGGGCAATAGAGAATTTTTCCAGTCATCCAGAGAATACAAAGGGACCCACTTCCCCTTCTATATTTGTGTTGGTAGTGAAAATTTTTGGTGATATTAGAAAAAAGGTGTGGAGTTGGAAGTGATTGGAGGTTTTTGAGCAGGCAGGAATGAACTTTTAATTTCAACATCTTCAATATCTAGATGACACTGAACCAGTGCTGCATGAAATATCCAACCAATCTCAAGCTTCTGATAATACCAAATATTGAGGTTTGCATATGTAGGCTGTAGAAAATTTGCTACAAGTAATTTAAGAGACTTGTAAGATCATTGCAAAAGTTCTAGCCAGGAGATTGAAGAAAGTATTGCAACATGTTATCTCACAGTCTCAAGGAGCCTTTGTTGAAGGGAGACAGATAATTGATCAGATACTAGTGGCAAATGAGTTTGTAGCAGAGAAGAGGAAAAGAAAAGGTAAGGGGCTGGTGTGAAAATTGGACTTAGAGAAGGCGTATGATTAAGTCAATTGGTCATTTCTCCTTAAGCTGTTAGAGAAAATAGGCTTGGGTGCACGGTGGAGGATGTGGATAAAAGGTTGTTTGAGCTCAGTGCATTACTCAATTCTGATTAATGGAGTAGCTACAGACTTCTTTCCTGCTAAAAGAGGTTTGAGACAAGGGGGCCATTTATCTCAGTTCCTGTTCACTATACTGTAGTTGGCGAATTCCTGAGTCGGATGATTGTAGAGGCTGATCAGGTCAACCTATTTAGAGGATGGAGGGTAGGAAGGCTTGAGGTAATAGTCACTCACTTGCAATTTGCAGATGACATCATTTTATTCTGCGAGGGAGGGAATTAGGAGGATATAAAAAACTTGAGAGAGCTCATCCTTTCCTTTGAATCTATTTCAAGGTTGAAGGTGAATTGGAGAAAAAGCTGCATAGCAGGGATTAATTTGGAAGAAGAAGCTTTAAGTGTGTTGGCTGAAATCCTGGGGTGTGAGATTAAAAAGTGGCCTTTGGAGTATTTAAGTCTACCGTTGGGAAGGAACCCAAAATCAGAAGTGTTTTGGAAGTCGGTGGTGGAGAGGTTTACAAAGAGATTGGCTCAATGGAAAAGAAACTACCTTTCCTTGGGAGGGAGAATAACCCTAATCAGGGCAACCTTACTAACCTACCAGTCTACTTCCTTTCCATCTTTAGGATCCCTACTAGGATAGCCAAACAACTGGAGAAATTTATGAGGGACTTTTTGTGGGAACCAGAGATGAGAAAAGGGATCATCTAGTTAAGTGGGAACAAGTTTTCAAAACTAAGGAAAATGGTGGACTAGGAATAGGGAATCTAATCCACAGGAATACATCTTTGCTAGGGAAGTGGGTCTGGAGGTTTCCTTTGGAGAGAGATAGGTTGTGGCACAAAGTTATAGAAATCATTCATGGGCTGCTGAATAATGGCTGGGATGCAAAATTGGCCAGCTCCTCAACTTCAAGCTCACCATGGAAAGCAATACAAGAGGTATATCCAACCTTTATCAATCTAACCAGATTTGATGTGGGTTGTGGTTCTAAGGTACTTTTTTGGGAAGACATTTGGTTGGCTGAAACCCCTCTCAGTTCTCTATATCCTGACCTCTATTCGGTGTTTGACTATAAATTTCATTCCATCTCGCACTTCGTAACCTTTTCTTCATCAGGTTTCTGCTGGGATTTTGAGTTCGGGAGGTGTTTGAGGGATAATGAGTGTGAGGCCCTTATTCAGCTGGTAAACAAACTTCAGCTAGCCTTCTTGGTTCAATCTGTAGAGGACACTAGGGTATGGTCCAGTGTTTTAAAAGCGCAAGGCATAGGGGTCAATTTGCGCCCGAGGCGCAAGGTGAGGCAAGCGCCTTTTTGAAGCAAGGTGCAAAAATTAAAAAAAAAATGCTAAAAAATCAAAAAATATTAAGCATAGTATTAATAAAAAAATATAAACTTAAATTTTAAAATAAATGTTTTAAAAAACCTATTATCTAAAATAAAAATACATAAACATAACATGTAAAGCATATTCAAATGAGAATTTAAAAATAAAATCAAGCATATAAAACATTTTCAAGCATGTAAAACCCACATTCTCTTTTTCTCTCAAGTGCATTACTTCAAGTAGCTAATGTGATGTAAAACATATTACATTCCTGATTCTATGAGCCGCCTTTGTGCCACGTCACTTGAGGCAAGCCCAAGCAAGTCCATGTTAGGGTCTTATTCTCACACAAAAAATAATGATTTTATAATTTTAATTTCTTTTTAAGAAGATATTTTATTAGGATGAATGAATGAACAACATTAGCAAATAGGGGGTCTATTGTTGTATGCTTAGAGTGTTCCACTTCTAAGTAGCCCTTGATCTACTTAGGACTTCCCCTAGGTGCTAACCCAAAGGAGAGTCATTTTTGGGACCCTGTGGTGGAAAAGTTCGAAAAAAGGTACTGGCTTGGAAAAAGAATTACATTTCATTGGGGGGGAATCACCTTAATCAGAACTACTCTCGCTAATCTCCCTACTTACTTTCTATCCATTTTTAGGATACCCTCTTAAGAGGTTAGAAAAACTAACGAGGGACTTCTTGTGGGAGCCAAGAAATGAGAAAAATGATCACTTGATCAGTTGGGAGGTAGTCAACCGTTGCAAGGAAGAAGGGGGATTAGGATTAGAGAACTTAGTCAACAGAAATGAAGCTCTTTTAGACAAATGGCTCTGCAGGTGGCCTGTGGAAAGAGAGAGGCTCTGGCATGAAGTGATGGCCAGTATCCATGGTTGTTCTGAAACTGGTTGGGATGTTGGGATATCTCAACGGGCTCAACTCACTACTCCTTGGAAAGCAATTTCTAGCATTCTCCCTAAATTCCTCAAGTTTGTAAGGTATGATGTTTGCTCAGGTAACTCTGTTCTTCTTTGGGAAGATGTTTGGGTGGGGAATCAACCTTTAAAAGATCTTTTTCCCTCTCTTTATACTATCTCCCTCTTCAAGAAGGAGCTTGTTTCGAGGTTTCTTCATCATCCAATTCCCCCTTTGTCTCCTGCCTAGGATCTCGGGTTTCGTGGAGGCCTAAATGATGAGGAACTTGTTTGTGTCTCTGAGCTTTTATTATTATTGGATTCTACTTGCTTGGACCCCCTCAATCTAGATAAAAGAGTTTGGACCCTGATGTCGAATGGCTCTTTTACTTGTGCTTCCTTTTTTAAGTCCCTTTGCTCTTCTTCTTCCCCTTGGGTTTTCCTAGTGAAAGAAATTTGGACTAGGATTATCCACCCCCCCCTCCCCCCCCCCCCCCCGAAAATAATTGCCTCTTGTTGGAAGAGTTATCATGGAAAGATTAGAAATTTGGATAACCTACAAAAGGAGAGACCTTATTTTGTGTTTATCCCCAAACTAGTATACAATGTGTAAAGTGCAGAATGAGGACTGTTACCATTTGCTTCTATCTTGTTCCTTTGCTGCAGATATTTGGACTTGGGCTTTCTCTTTATTTGAGTGCAGGTGGAACTTGCTTTCTGAAGTAAACATGCTCTTTGATCCATCAACTTTTCAGTGGCCAACGAAAAGAGGGAAACTGCGGAATGCCAGGATATTCCAAGGAAAAGAAAGGAGTCTTGAAGAAGTTAAGGAGTGTATTTTAACAAGGACCATCTTTTGGCTAAAGGACTTCTGATTTGTTTGTGGACTATTCCTTTGATGACATTCGGAGGGGTTAGGGAGTTAGGTAATGATGGCTTCTGTAGGCATTGGAAGTGTTTTGAGGGACAAGGACAGCAACATTATCTCTTTATTCTCAGGTTCCACGGGAGTTGGAGATTCAACAAGGGCTAAAATACTTGTAGCTGTACAAGGCCTACAAATTGCTAACCAACTTGGGGTGCAGAACCTAGTGGTAGAAGGTGACTCCAAGGTGGTAGCGGGCTGGTTGCTGAATCCGATCAGTGCTGTGTGGGGCTACAAAGATCTCCTGAAAAAAGTGAAATGGGTCACAAGGAATATGTCAATCAATTTCCAGTGGACTAGTAGATCAGCAAATGCTTTGGTAGATTCTCTGGCCAAACAAGGGATTTCTCAGGCTTCTTTGTATTGGGCTAATCTATAGTTTTATTCTGTCCTTGTTAAATATGGGTCTGTATTCACCCTAAAGGGGAGGTAGCACCTCATGCCTCCTCCAAGGTTGTTTGTTTTCTCTTGTGTTCTCTTTAACAAAACTACTTATTCATTCATCAAAAAATAGAATCCTTTAACTGTTGTTGATCAAGAGACAGAGAGAGGATTGTATACTTTTGAATCATCAAGGTAAAGTTCAAAGGTAGATAAACATGCACACACGTTATAATAGTTTGCTTTGCTTTGCAACCATGTTGAAAAAAGAGTCCACTAATATCGATGTTGTACACATCACTACCAGGAAATCAAAGTAGTAGAAAGATAAATGTGTACATTTAAGTACTAACACTGAATTTGGTTGCAAAGAAAATAAAAGAAATGAAAGAGAATGTAAAAGAAACAGATTTTCCTTAATTTGGTTAACAAGGGAATCAAAATAGAAAACAAAATTAAGATAAATTTGGAAGGTAAGTTATTTTTTTGATAGATAAAATTTCATATTTCCATTAAATCAAAAAGAAATTGCATAATCAGTCCCTTGGGAAGGCGTGAGATGCCACCTCTCCAAACATGAAGCACATAAAATCTTAAAACACAGAATCTAAAGTAAAATGTACATATGTACTAATACAAAATTACAGCTCAGCCCAAAATAGCATTTCCAGAGTTGTGCCCTGTTTTGCCAAGCTATCAGCAAAGGCATTAGCTGATCTCCTCACCCACTATACAGTAACAGTCATATTCCTTATCAACCATTTGTATATCTTTAGCTCATTCTTGTAACCCCACACAACGTTCTCCGGATTATTTAACCACTCCACCACTACCTTAGAGTCCCCTTCAATCAGCAACTGCTCCACACCCAATTCTTTTGCAAGGAGGACCCCTTGCATAGCAGCTAGCAATTCTGCCCTAACAGAATTCCCAACGCTCAATGGGCCAAAGTAGAGAATGATAACCTCTCCAGCCTCATTTCTCAAGACACCTTCCATCCCAGAGGGCCCTGGTTTGCCCTGGCTACTCCCATCAAAATTCAGCTTCAGAAAACCTCGAGGAGGGGGGCCCAGTTTGTAGAGACCCTTTCCTTTGAGGATGAACAGCTTGCTACTGCTAACCAGTTCCTCCATAAATCATTAAAGGAAATTTGGTGAAACAGTTCCATAGTCTTTAACCACTGTATTGCCCTATTCAAAATGCAGTCTTTTAGGGCCTGGCTGCTCCTCCCCTTCTCTTGGAAGATTCTAGTATTCCTTTCTTCCCAAACTGTTCATATCAAAGCAGCTCTCGCACACCTCCACATTCTTCTTCCTCTTTTATGGGGCCAAGAGAGAGAAAATGGGTTAAACAACATGCTTCCTTCTGCTGGGCGCCCAAACAAGGAGAAAAGCCAAACCCAAAGCTCTGCAGTGACACTACAAGATAAAATAAGTGGTAACAGTCCTCACCATGTGATCTGCAAAGAGCACACCAGTTAGGTGAGATACAAAGAAAGGGACTTCTCTTTTGTAGGTTATCCATAGTGTTAACCATCCCAGGGCACACTTCCCAACATAAAGTCATAACCTTAGGGGGAACTGGCCTACACCAGACTTCTTTGAAAGGGAAAACCTGTTGAGAGGGCAAGTTACAAAGTGACTTATAAAAGGAACCACAGGAAAAATAAAAAAATTACCTTTTGGATGAGGGGCCCAAATTCTCTTATCTGGCTTTGAAGGGTCCAACAAAATCTTTTCAGGGAGGCAAAGCAAATTAGACAAACAATGGATTTCCCCATCCCTTGACCCTCTATGGAAACCAAAATCCCAAGTCAAGGCCGACGGGTTTAACACAGAAGGAAGGAATTTTGAAATCACCCCATTTTTATATAAAGAAACAGAGAACAAGGATGGAAAAAGGTCTTTAAGAGGAATATCCCCTGCCCAAGTACCTTCCCAAAACCGAACAGAATTACCAGAGCCTACACCATACCTGACATAACTCATGAACTGTGAGAGGAGTTTGTGAATTGCCTTCCATGGAGTTGCCAGATTAGCCCTCCTTAATGCACCAGCATCCCATCCGTTCTCTTCACCACTTCATGCCAAAGCCTAAAGGCCATCTCAACAACCACTTCCCTAACAGTGCCAGATTCTTTTTTACCACATTTCCTAGGCCTAATCCCCCTTCCTCTTTGCTTCTACCCACAATCTTCCATCTAATTAAATGATCGTTTTTACCCTCTCCTGATTCCCAGAGAAAGTCTCTCATCAATTTTTCTAATTTCTTCGCTTCCCTAGGCGGCGGTATCCTAAAGGCAGAGAGGTAGTTGGTAGGTAGATTCATGAGGGTAGCTCTCATCAAGGTGATCCTTCCACCCAATGAGATATAATTCTTTTTCCACAAAGCTAACCTCTTTTTGAATTTCTCTATTACTGGAGTCCAGAACCTACTCTCCCTAGGATTTGCCCCTACCGGAAGCCCTAGATAGGACATAGGTCAAGAGGATACAGTACGCTCAAGACAACTTGCAATAGCCTCAATCTCCTCAGTCTCCAAGTTAACCCCCCCTATGCAGCTATTTTCTAAATTGATTTTCAAAAGGGAGATTTCTTCAAAAGTTTAATAGGAAGGTAAGTTTTCTTCTTGGCCACTTTTATTTTCTCTCCTAAAAGGTAAAGAAAGCAGAGGAAAAGTGGAAACTGAGAGGGAAAAAAACGGTTAGTTGGTTGAAGACAGAGGACAGTGGTTTGTGGAACTTTAACAATGAAAAAAAAAAAAACAGTTCTTATGGCAGGGTAGGGACATTGAGATTCAGTACAGCTGGGTGAAGAGGAGTGCCAACTCATTTGCGGATGGGTTGGCCAAGCAAGGAGTGAATAGGGAGTCTGTCGGGCTAGTTTTTAATCTTTCTTCTTTGCATTCCCTTTGTTTTCTGTTTTTGGGGAGCTAAGTTATTTTATCTCCCCTTTTATATCCATATTCCCTCTTTTCTTTTAATTTAATGAAGATGGTGTTATTGATCAAAAAAAATAAAAAACTGAGAGGGAAAAAACCACTAGTTCCTCTCTCTCCTGAAAGAAAATTCTTTTCGGTTTGTTTCTATTTCTTCTCTATTTATGTTTTCTTTTCTTCTAGTGCAACATTCTGTTTGTATCATGGGAGCTAACGACCCAATTCCACAGATTAGTAACTACCAGAATTTTGTTAGGAAAAAATGAAAGAATAATGTGTAGAGAGATCTTACACCCCTAAGTTGGCCTAGTCCAACTAGCCACCTCCATATCCTTTACAATTCCTCTTATGGAATCAATCCCAAACACATGATATTCCTGTTTACCCTTCCTTTTGCTAACCTATCTGACAAATAGTTGGCAAACCTTGGAGACCAATTATAAATTGTGTTCAGATCCTTTGCCAAGTACGTAATCTCCCTCAAAACATGTCTGAAAGTCCAAGAGCCTGTTTTTCTGTGTCTTAACCATCCCGTCACCATCTTGTAGTCCCCTTCCACAATTAACCATCTAAAACTTAGAGATTTCACCAATCTCAGCACTAGTGACATTGCTAACAATTCTACTCTAGTTGAACTCCTGACAACAATGGCTCCAGAGTACAATGCTAAAATGTCAAGTTATCAACCCCAGTACTAAAATAAAAACCCCTCCAATGCCAGGAATAGGGTTCCCCAGGCTGCACCCATCAAAGTTTATCATAATGTAACTTGAGGGAGGAGGACACCAAAGAGGAGAGGGAGGATACTTCTCGTAGAGGAGCTTCCACTAGGAATTTTCAATCTACCAAATCACAGAATTAGAATCAATTAGTTCCCAAGTTCAGCTTCACTAGGAAACCTTTTTTTTTAAAGGTAAAGTAAGATTTTATTAATTCAGATAGTACGAATTACAACAGAAAAGCTAGCCCCATAAGGACTAGTCAGGGCATAGAGCCAAGTTACAGACTCCAAATGGACTTGGATCTAAACAAATCAGGTACATTCAGGTTCTTAAAGTCAGGAGTTACAGACACCCAAGAAATCAGCTTGCTGACTGCCTGCTGCACTACTTCATCAGTGCTCTTTGTCTTGTTACAAAAGACTCTCCTGTTTCTCTCTGACCAGATTACCCAAAGAAGAGCCGCAGGAATTGTCTTGGGTTAATAGCATATAAGGGCAACTTTTGGGGTTTAATATCAATAAAAGTAATATATTTAAAAAATTTTTAAAAATAGGTTCACTTTTTAAAAATAATATCAATAAAGGGCAAAAACACTGTTCATCTTCTTCTTATTGTCATTTGTTCACCAGAGCCACCGCCCACCGCTGCCCACCACCACTCACCACCATCATCCGTTGCCGCCCGCCGCCGCCTCCGGCAATGTTGCCGGAGGCAGAGGTGGCAGCGGTGGCACTGGTGGTCATTCCTCTACCTGCCACCGCCGCCACCTCTGTCTCCACCCATCTCCGGCAACATTGCCGGAGGCGGAGGTGGGCGACAGCAGACGGCAATGGCGGGCGGCAGCTCTGGTGAACAAATGGCAAGAAGAAGATGAATAGTGCTTTTCCCTTTATTGATATTATTTTTAAAAAGTTAACCTATTTTTGATAATTTTTTAAATATATTACTTTTATAGATATTAAACCCCAAAAGTTGCCCTTATATGCTAGAAACCCATTGTCTTCCATATTAGTTTTCCTTTTTCTCTTCAGGCCTGTAATCTCCCAGCTTAACAGGTCTTGGACTGAACTTGGCATGACCCAGCAAATTCCTACAGCCCTGATAAAATGATCCCACACTCTAGAGGAGATAGGACAGTGGATACACAGGTGGTCTGTGGATTCAGCCAATAGTCCACAGAGACCACACAGCAGAGATGAGAGATGAAGACCCCTCCTACCCAAACTTGGTTTCACTAGGAAACCAAATTCAAACAGCCAAATCCAGAAAATTGCGGAATTGGAACCCTCATTCTGGTCTGCACTTTCTTTCATTTTTTCAGTGATCTAGATACAGCTAAAGTTTGAGAAGAAGGGATCCATTACTTCTTTTCCTTGGGAATGATGACTCCACGAGACCAAAACTTTCAATGATGACCACTTAAATACTTGGATTCTCAGAGTTTGTATCACTAGAAAGCCAAGCACAAGAATGTTCAGGAATGATATAAAAGAATTGAAGGCAAATTACAGAAAGTTTATGACCAATGGTGAAACCTATTTCCTAGCCATATTGAGTCTTGTCTGTTTCTATTATGTGGCAATTATCTGGTGACAATTACATTAGCATCCTACTCAAGAGTACACATGCTAGTTATAAATTAACTAGGTCAGGAATTTTTGTAGTAATTCTAAAATGAAAGAGTGTAATAGTCCATACTCACAGCTTATATGTCTCTAATTAAAGAACATAGCACATAGCACAGTGAAATTTTCCCTAAAGAGGAAAAAGATATATGTTGTTTCTTGTGATGACTGAGAGAGAGAGAGAGAAAAGAGAGGTACGGATGATAGAAAGAAAAGCAAAACTCACTACTGGCAGCCACCAGTCTTCTATTTATATTAATCTTTATAAAAAGGCAAAAATACAAGTATGCCCCTGGCGGCATATCCTAGGATAAGAACAATAAGAAAAGAAAGAAAGAAAGGACGAGTAGCTGAAACTGTCCCACTAACATCAGCTACAAGGAACACTCAAGCCTTACAACACTCCCCCTCGAGTTGGGCTGAAGATGTCTATCATGCCCAGCTTGTCACATAGCTCATTGTGCCGCGAACACGGAAGTCCTTTTGTGAGGGCATCAGCAAGTTGTTCCTTGGAGTTGACATAAGGGATACAGATTTCCCTTTTTTCCAGTTTCTCTCTTATGAAGTGCTTATCCACCTCAATATGCTTAGTCCTCTCATGTAGGACCAGGTTGYTGGCGATGTTTATTGCAGCCTTGTTGTCACAGTAAAGAGACATAGGATTATGAACAGCAACTCTAAGCTCACCTAGGAGGTTCTTTAGCCAAAGGACTTCAACCACCCCATGTGCCATAGCTCTATACTCAGCTTCTGCACTTGATCTTGCTACCATACTTTGCTTCTTGCTCTTCCAGATCACCAGATTTCCTCCCACAAATGTGCAATACCCACTAGTGGACTTTCTATCATCCACGGCTCCTGCCCAGTCAGCATCTGTAAAGACTTCCACCTTTAGGTGATTGTGTTTACTGAATAGTAAGCCTGTTCTTGGATGTTTCTTCAGGTATCTAAGGACTCTCTCTGCTGCCTCCATGTGTGGCTTCTTAGSAGAGTGCATAAACTGGCTCAGAACTCCAACTGAATAGGCAATATCTGGACGAGTCATGGATAGATAAATCAGCTTTCCCACTAACCTTTGGAACTGCTTTACATCTTTTAGAGGTTCACCAATACAGTCACCTAGCTTGTGGTCCGCATCCATAGGAGTGTCTGCCAGCCTTGCACCTAACCTACATGTATCCCGTAATAGATCAAGGGTGTATTTCCTTTGAGAAACAAAGATACCCCTTTTTGAACAGGCAACTTTGACCCCAAGGAAATACTTTAGGAGTCCTAGATCTTTCACTTCAAATTTGGATGCAAGGAATTGTTTCAATTTCTGTATCTCTGAATTCCAACTCCCTGTAATGATGATATCGTCTACATACACTATCAATACGGCAACCTGCTCCAGACATCTCTTCACAAAAAGTGTATGGTTAGACTGGCACTGTTGGAACCCCATCTCTTGAACTGCCATGTGAAACTTACTGAACCAGGCTTTGGGAGACTGTTTTAAGCTGTAGAGAGACTTTCGTAGCTTACACACCTTGTTTTCCCCTCCCTTGGCAAAGAATCCAGGAGGTTGAACCATGTATACCTCTTCTTCCAAGTCACCATTCAGGAAGGCATTCTTTATGTCCAGTCGATGCAAATCCCAGTCAAAGTTAGCAGCTAAGGATAGGAGAACCCTAATCGAGTTCATCTTAGCCACCGGGGCAAAAGTCTCATCGTAGTCAACTCCATATACCTGTCTGTACCCTTTGGCTACTAGTCTTGCTTTGTACCTTTCAACTGTTCCATTTTCCTTGTGCTTAATTGTGAATACCCATTTGCATCCCACGGGTTCTTTCCCCTCTGGAGGATCCACCAATTCCCAAGTCTGATTTTTGTGGAGGGCATCAATCTCCTCTTTCATGGCATCTATCCCACTCAGGGTATTTTAAGGCTTCTGCAACATTCTTGGGAACAGGGATGCAGTCAATTGCCGATAGGAAGGCTCGGTACAAGGGAGAGATGTGGTCATAGGAAACAAAGTGGGTAATGGGGTGTTTGGTAGTGCACGACCTGACTCCCTTTCGTTGAGCAATAGGGATGTCTAGGTCGTCCATAGTGGGAGAAGGGTTAGGGGTTGGACTTACCTCCTRGGATTCTGATGATGTCAGTTGCTCAGTATTTGGTTGCTCCACATTTCTATCACACTGCTGATCTCTCCGACGAGTACGCTGGAAGACACGGAAGGGAGTGAGGTCCGGAATAGAAGGAAGAGACACCTGAACCTGCATCTCCTCTTCCACACTACGGCTCTCCCCCCGAGGAGAAGGGGGGAAGAACGGCTCGGACTCAAAGAATGACACATCCATAGACACAAAGTATTTACGACTGACAGGATCAAAACACCGATACCCCTTTTGAGAGGATGGGTACCCCAGGAAGACACAAGGAATGGACCGAGTGTCTAACTTACCTCTGGATGGAGACAAATCATGGACAAAGGCCCGACAACCAAAAACTCTCATGGGGATGGAAAATAAAGGTGACTGAGGGTACAGTTACTGATGAGGGGCATGTAATTCAATACTCAGGAGGGCATGCGGTTGATGACATATGCAATTGTAAGTATAGCATCCACCCAAAACCTTTTTGGGACATTCATGTGGAACATCATCCCACGGGCTATCTAAAGGAGGTGTCTGATTTTTCTTTCTGCAACCCCATTCTGTTGTGGTGTTCTGGCGCATGAGCTTCTATGAATAGACCCATGGGAGGCGAACTCATTTAGCTCCCCATGGAAGTACTCCTTCGCATTATCGGATTGGAAGATCTATATTTCAACATGGAACTATATAAACACCATCCTCTAGAAGTCTTGCACTATCTGCTACGCATAGGGATTAYCCATGTATAGCGAGAGTAATCATCAATCAATGTAATAAAATACCGATATCCACCCTCAGAGGTTACATTTGTAGGCCCCCATACATCAGAATACACAACATGGAAATGAACATTTGATCTTTTATTGCTTGAATGAAAGGTTGTTCTACATTGTTTACTCAACTGACGCGTTTGACACATGAACTCTAACACTGAACACGACTTAAATAAAAGTGAAAACAAACATTTTATTACTTCGAAAGAAACATGACCTAAACGACTGTGCCACAACAAAATTTGACTCTTATTTGACTGACTATGTGACTCTGAGGATGACATGGAAAGACCAGCTTTGTTGTCAAAAAGGTAGAGACCATCCACCAGGCTTCCTCTACCAATCGTCCTCCCAGATGTTAGGTCCTGAAAAACACATGAGTCAGCAAAAAAGGTTACACTACAATTTAAAGAACTTGTAATGCTACTAATTGAAAGCAAATTTATGGGAAGTTGAAGGACATGCAATACACAATTCAGGTTAAGGCCATGGGGAAGGGATATCGATCCTTGACCTGCAATGGAAGAAAATGAACCATCTGCCAGTCTCACTCTATCCCTTCCTGACAAAAGGCTATAAGAATGAAATAGGTTAGGCTTACCGGTCATGTGATTTGAGGCCCCTAAGTCAATAATCCAAGGGGAATCTGTGGGGGTGACATGGAATGCAGAAGCCACATTACCTGAAGTAGATGCAAAGGAGGTAGAGGGAGTACCAGTGACTGAGTTGTCCAATTGCCGCAATGCTCTACCATAAGATTCCAGATGCTCTCTGAAATAATTCATTATATCCTCCTTGGGGCCAGGCTTATTAGGAGGGTCCCGGGTACTACCAGCAACCTGAGTGTCTTGGGTTGCCACATGTGCTACATTCGTTCTTTTCACGTGACATTTACCCTGTTCTTGATTCTTTGCTGCCCACTTGGGTTTCCCGTGGATGTCCCAACAGGTGTCGCGTGTATGTCGTGACCTTCTACAGTGGGTACAAAAGAGTTTATCTTTATCGTCTGCCTTCTTAGGATCACCTTTCTTCCCTGTTGAGCTGTTATTCACCGCAGCCAAGGCAACTTGTTGCTCCCCCTCGACTGTAACCATCACACTTCGCCTGCTTTCTTCAGATTGGACAAGGGAGTATACTTCGTGTACTATAGGCAATTCTTTGCTTCCTAGAATCTGCACCCTTAATGGTCCATATACAGGGTTCAGCCCTAACAAGAAAGCAAACACTCGTTGCTAAGAGATCAACTTCCTGTACGCCTTAGCATCATCATCGTGCTTCCACTTTATAGCCTGATAATGGTTCAACTCCTTCCATATGGAGGTAAAAGCTGAATAATATGAGGACATGCTACGGTTTCCCTGTTTACAGATAGAGGACTCAGCTTGTAGTTGGTAAATCTTGGCATAATGCCTTTGCTTAGAATAGGTACTTCTGACTTGTTCCCAGATCTCACTGGCGGTGTCTGCCCACATAAAATTCTTCTTCACATCAGGTTCCATAACTGCGAGGAGCCAAGACATCATACTGTTTTCTTGGTGCCACCTATCATGTTCAGCTGTATCACCCTTGGGTTCTTTCACCCTTCCATTGATGTAACCGGCCTTACCCCTTGCTGTTACATAGAGTTTTACACTCTTGGCCCACTCCAAGTAGTTCAGACCATTCAAAGGGATAATTGGCATGGGAAAAACCATGGTTTCACCTCCCATACCTGCTGTGTTGCGGGTTGAGGTGTTCCCCGGTGAGGTCAATTCATGACTTGCCATTGAAAATTACAACCAACCAGTCCAAATTGCACCTAACAGCACAGCCGCCACAACTGGAATGTGGCAACTCAAGGTTTACTCCTAGAATGTGAGCAATAAACTATTGAATATTGCTGAGAGCACAAGAACTACTACTGAGAATGAGATATCAGTCACTACAATGTCCAAACAGAACAATAAATAGTCCAGTCCTCGGTTCAGCACCACCAATACAGACATTACTGTTAGTCCGAATGTGGTTCCCCCACTCTAACCATCCAATTATTCAAACCAGTAATCATATAATCAAGGCATAAGCCCTACACACCATTGGATAAAGAATACTGAGATAAACTGAAACAAAACCACACCTGTAGCACTAGATCAGAACCTTCTAGGGTTTCATTGCACCATCAACACCTCCTTCGATTAGGGTTTCAACAGACCAGCACCATCCCATGGCCAAACACAGCTAGAGTTTTCAGTAACTATCGCATGGAGCCACTAGGGTTTCAGTAGAAGTACAGCCGCAGGACTTACTAGAGTTTCTGCAAGCACAACTGCCAGAGAAAATTGAAAACACAAGCCGCCGCTAGGGTTTTGTTTTTTCTCTTCTGAAACAAAAGTAGCCACGTCCAATCCCCTTTGGAAAGAGAGAGAGAGAGAGAGAGAGAAGAGAGGTACGGATGATAGAAAGAAAAGCTGCAAGTCTTCTATTTATATTAATCTTTATAAAAAGGCAAAAATACAAGTATGCCCCAGGCGAAATATCCTAGGATAAGAACAATAAGAAAAGAAAGAAAGAAATGACTAATAGCTGAAACTGTCCCACTAACATCAGTAACAAGGAACACTCAAGCCTTGCAACAATATAGAAGTCACAACCTAAGGTTATAGAATGTGCATGTCCAGACAGAGTGTTTCTGCCATGATGTGACCCCCAAATCTAGTTACATAACTGGATCATATATTGAGATAACCCCTATACCTTTGCAAGCAAAGTCTTTCCCGTCCCAGGTGCTCCTGTCAATAGAATTCCCTGCAAAAGTACATATTAAATTCAATCAACAACCAATCAGTAATTAGCATGTTGAAAAGTATTAATGCCAAACAGCTTATCAATGAACTCAGAAAGTTACTTTTCAAAAAGAAAACTATCAAAGAAAAAAGTATAAAACAAAGAACGAATGACTCATAAAGACACTATTGCTTGAACTGTTTGCTTTTGTTTTTAAAATTGGAAAATGTCAACTACAATTGTTTAACCACCAATGGCAATTATATATAAGAATGTGAAGAACTGGACAGTGTTCTCTTAAATTCAATGAACCTGAAAAGTGGAAAGTGTTCATTTAATTTTTCTCCCCAAGCATTACAAGATTCACAAAAGGTATCCAAAAGCTTCATACTGAAGAAAACACACATGACCATTCAGTGCATTTATGTTTAAACAGTAACAACATGGAAATGTTTATGGCAATAACTTGAAGATGTCAACAAACCTTGGGCAACTTCCCTCCTAGGCGAGTGAACTTTGCTGGGTTTTTGAGGTACTCTACTACTTCCTCCAGTTCTTGTTTAGCATCATCACAACCTTTTACATCTTTAAAGGTTTTCACATTCTGTGACAAGTCAAATAGTAGAATGATGAAATGTGCAAGTACATATACAAAACATAACAGCACAGCTTTCAGCTTATTAATCAGCCTTAAATAAGATATACATATGAATAAAGTATGGTAAAGCATTTATGTAGCTTGATAAAGGCAATATCCTGACAACTAACCAGTATGGCAGTATTTCTTGTATAGAGGCAAGATCCAGGATTGCAAAAGATTTTTTTCCCAGCCAAGAGAAGGATTAGGTAGGGAGACCCCTTAGCCCCTTTCCTTTTCACCTTAGTGGCAGAGGTCTTAAGCAGAATGGTAATGAAAGCATATATACAGGGCCTGATTAGGGGTTGAAGGATTGGTAGGAATCAAGTGGTTGTTTCCCATCTTCAGTTTGCTGATGATACAATCCTATTCTATGAGGGTGTTGATTTAGAAATGATGAGAAACTTGAAAATGCTGAATGACAACTTTGTGTATATTTCTAGATTAAGGATTAATTGGAGCAAAAGTAGAATTGTAGGGATTAATCTGGAAGAAGGAGAACTTCTAAGGTTTGCTGATTTGTTGGGATGTGAGGTTAGGAACTGGCCTATAATTCACTTAGGTTTGTCTTTGAGTGGAAACCTTAGGTCCGATGGGTTTTGGAAGCCAATGGTGGAGAGGTTTGCTAAGAAACTAGATCTATGGAAAAGGAATTATATCTCTGGAAAATCTTCCTATCTATTTCCTTTCCACTTTCTGCATCCCAACTAGGATAGCAAGACAACTAGAGAAATACATAAGGGACTTTTTGTGGGAACTGGGAGAGGAAAAAAAAGGATCATCTGGTAAAATGGGAACAGGTTAATAACCAAAGGAGAAAGGGAGCCTAGGGAAAGGAAATATTGCCCTTAAAAACATTGCTACTAGGTAAATGGATATGGAGATTTCCCTTTTGAAAGAGACAAGTTGTGGCACAATGTAATAAAAAGCATTCATGGGTTAGAAGACAACAACTAGGATGCTAAAATTGCTCCCCACTCAATTTTATCTTCTCCTTGGAAAGATATTCATGAGGTTTACCCTATCTTTCTAAACTCCATTTGTTTTGATATGGGGAGGAGTGATAAAATCCAGTTCTAGTAAGGCCTTTGGTTAGGGGAGACTCCACCCAAAGATCAGTTTCCTGAACTTTATGCCCTCTCTAATTTTGAGGGTGAAGCTGTGGTTAAAATGGGAACACCATCTCCTACTGGTTTAAACTGGAACCAAGGCTTCATAAGAGGCTCAAGGGAAAGTAAGTGTACATCCTTGATTCACCTACTTGACTTTTGGGGGATGTTTTCCTAGACCAAAACCTTGAGGACTCTAGAATTTGGACAGTCTCACCAAACAGTCTCTTTACCTGTTCCTCTTCTTCCTAAGTCCTTGCTTTGCCTAATCCTCAAGGGGTGGACTTCCCAGCGAAAAAATAATAATAAATAATAAAAAATTGGAGTAAGCCTATTTTACCTAAAATTCAAGCATTCTGTAAGAAAATATTCCTTGCAAAGGTAAATACTTGTGATGTGTTGTAGAGAAAAAAGCCATTTTCTAGCCCTTCTCCTCATATGTGTTTCTTATGTAGGGGTACTGATGAGACCCTCTCCCACTTATTAATCTCTTGTTCCTTTGTGCATCGAATTTGGGAGTTTTTTTGTTCTCTTTTTGGCTGCAGGTGGGACCCCCCTCAAGATGTGGTGGCCATTTACAATCCTAACTTCTTGAGGCAACCAAAGAAAAGAAGGAAAGTACTTTGGAGAGCTACCAAGGCAGCAATTAGTTGGGTAATTTGGGAAGAGAGGAATGATAGAATCTTATTGGAAAAAACAGAACTTTGGAGGAGGTAATAGACAAACTTGGGACTATTTTTAAGATCTAATGACAAAAAGAAGATCAGTATAATACTAAAGTTTGAAAGCAGAAAATTTTGCATATTATTATCAATTGACTACCTTCTCTGGCATAACCTCTTTGTTTAAATCCTTTGGGGCATATGAAGAACTTGAGCCAACACTAGAAGTACCTATTCCACCTAAGCCGCCAACATATTTTTGAAGTGCAGCTGCTCCCATTACCCTGACAACAAACCTCTACTTCAAAACAGCAGAAAACTCAAGATTTCATGTAATGAAACAAATTCAGGCATGGGAGTTGTTGAAATTAGAAAATGCATGTTCTTTTTGGATCAATAACAAATAAATTATTAACAATTCAAAAGACGAGAGTGCAAATAGGGGCGTCAACAGTATTTTTTTTTGATAAATAACATCAATTCCATTAAAATAATGAATAGATACAAGAAGATCCCCTTAGAGATTCAACAGTATTCAAGATTTTGAATTCAAAAATCCGATTTTGAATTCGAGATTCAACATAACCGAATCGAATTCGGATATGACCTGATTATATCCGAATTCGACCGATTATTTAATTCTTATACATAATATATAATATATAAAATATTTAAATATTTTACATATTTTATATATAATAATTAAATTATATAAATAATTTATATATTTATATACTTTATATAAATAAAATATTTTTATATACTTATTAATTACCTAAAATAATTAATTGGTTGAATTCAAAATAAATCGAATATTCGAATATTTAATCGGATTCGAATTCAGACATTGATTTTCAATATCTGCCGGATATCAAATTTTCTAACCGGATGTGGATTCGAATATTGCCTACTTCGATTCGAATTCGATCCGTTTACACCCCTATGTGCAATTGTCCAGCCTACCCAAAGAGGGGAAAAACAATAACAGAAAACTTTAATAAGACTAAAAGAAGGTAAACCAAAAACTGCACAAACATACCCCCACCCCAAAAAAAGGAAACCCAAAAAGTTTCCAAGGAGAGAGGACCATAGATACAACTCAAATCTCCTCGCATTATTGTAGTAAATGCCAGCATTTCAAACCAACATAATAAATGCATTTTTGGTGGGAAATGACATATATTGACTAGTTTGGGTGATTTTCCACCAGAAATCTTGCTAAACTTGGAGAAGATAGCCTGATCTCCATAATTCAAAAGTAGACCATTTACACTACATATTTGAAGATAAATTGTGACAAAAAAGAATATACTTATACAGAAAGCCCATACCACATCAAAACAACAACAATTGTAAAAAAAAAATATGGTTGAGATGAGCTCTTGTGCTAGATGCCCAGAGAGGGAAAAGCAATAACAGAAAACTCGAATAGGACTAAAGAAGGCAAACCAAAAACTGCACAAACATGCACAAAACCCAAAAAAATCCATGAGAGACGACCACTGACACAATTCAAATATCCTCACATTATTGTAGTAAATGCCAGCATTCCATACCAACATAATGAATACATGGTGGGAAATTACTTATATTTACTAGTTTGAGTGAGTTGCTGCAGAAAATCTTGCTAAAGTTGGAAAAGATAAACTGATCTCCATATATTCAAAAGTGAACCATCTATACTACATATTTGAATATAAATTATGACAAAAAAAATACAAGAAACTTATACAGAAAGGTCGTACCACATCAAACCAACAACAACTGTAAACAATATGGTTGAGATGAGCTCTTGTGCTAGACGTGTTGACCTGTTTGATGCTTTGGGATCAACCTAATACAGGAAAATTAATCAAACTGAGTATTACAATATCGAAATGCAGGATGCAAGTATAACAAATCATTTTAGATAAACGACCCAAGGAAGCTAGCAATCTATTTAATATAAGAGACAGCACTACCCATCTTATTCTCTAGCAGAAAATGAATCAAAATTGTGTTTGTCTTAGTCCTTACCATAACCACATGTAGTGGCTGCTTCTCAGATATGCCAGGGCTAAGAAAGGGCTCATCCATGTTTCCTGTTGCACGCTGCTTCAACTCTTTCAACTAATTGTAAAATGATCAGTTTCAGCAAACTACCCAATACATTAAAAGAACGTCCAAATATTTAAAAAAAAAAAAAAAGGTTCAAAGTGAAACACAACTTCAAACTTGTGTAACATTGTCAAATAAATATAATCATGCAGGCTTCTTCTAGACCCCAGTGTCCAGACCACCTTACCCCCTCCTATTTCATACACTTGAGCAATCATAGTCACTTTGTCATCAGCCATTACATATAGACCTCAGTCTGCGAGACATGCTACTGCACCACACATTAGCCCAGAAACCTAACCTTGCACCATTTCCCACCCTGCATTTGGTCCCTCCATTCCCTCCACAATGAACAGCCATACAATATGGTTACCTCACCATGATCATGTGATACATACTTTTCTTCAAAAATCCACCTCCATAAAGTCCCTGTTTCTACACTAAACCCAGGGCTTAAAATGTTGTAATCGTAGTAGAAATATCAGTCATCCAAATAGAGGAAACAGGTCAAAAATTTCATAGGAAAATATCGTAAAAATTGTAGTCATAGTGGAAACATTATGAAATGTGCAAAAACATATAATTATATTTTACAAAATAATAAAAGAAGCATAGGGTTGATCAAAAATAAATAAAAGAAGCATAGGTATCATCATCATCATCATCATCATCATCTAAGCCTTGTCCCAACTATATGGGGTTGGCTACATGAGTACTGTTTCACCACTCTATTCTCTTCAGTGCCATATCCATCTCTAAAATATGAGCACCCATAATAAAAGACGCATAGATACAACCTCTTAAGTTATTATCTTGTTTCAAAACATCAAAAAAGCTAAGCAACTAAGGTTAATGGATAAAATAATATGCTGCAAAGCTGTCCTGTGAATTTTAAGAGTCAAAATTATATAATAGAGTGAGTTTCAAGCAAAATTTGAAGTCATTGAAAGTTAAGTAATTCTAATGGATTAACTAAACAATTTATTACACAAAACAAAACTAAGATTTAATATCATCTTGTGTTAATATTGCTAATCCACTAGATAGGCAATAACATTGCTAATCCACATTATTTACAACATTGTCACCAACTTATGTTATAAAACTTATAATATCATCTTGTGTATCCTAATAGGCACATAGCACTGGGAATTTTCACTATATCACTAGGGAATATGTTGATTCCAGTAATATTCCACATTGGTACCCATGGAAATGGAAATATGTCCTGGAAATAATAGGAAATATGTGGACATTTTAGACCATGACTAAATCTCCAATACCATTTTCCAATCATTGCCATATTAGCCACCCCTATATTTCAAATCCCCAAACTTCCTTCTTTTGGGGTACAAACTTTCACCCAGTTCACAAGGAGGAATTTGTGCTCATCCCTGCAACCTCCCCAAAGCAAGACTCTTTGGGTTTTTCTGATTTCTTTGCCACTTTTCATAAGATAGGGAGCCATAAACAACCTTGGATTGCCTAGTAAGTATCCATTAAAACTTAGGTTGACGAAATTGTCAGAGTAGGAGATCTCACCATAACAGTTTCTACTCTGTTGGGTCTTCGGTGAAGATCTGATGAGTGATCACCATAACCAATTCTCTGATCATTGAACCAACTGTAAACCTATGAAGATCTTCAAGATCCAAATGGAATGGATTTCTGTGATGGTGACCAACTTAATCACTCCTCTCCCCAAGGACCCCAACTGCACCAAAACCTTAGCACCCTAATCCACTCATGAGTTACACCATTCTCACCATCAGTGTGCAGATTTATGAATTGCCATGTATTCATATATCTTAGTATCATCCCTCCCTCCCTCTTTTCTTTTTTTCAGGGGGTATCTATTTCCCTTAGCTTCATTCTGACAAGAAAAATATATAGACAACTTTTTCTCCAATATATTATACCCATTCTCTTATGAAAAGAAAAGAAAGTGAAAAGTATCTCCATCTTCTATTAAAATATTAATATTAGAAGCTACTTCAATAATTCACAAATAAATAATATGCACATATATAATATAAGTAAATAGGTATACTGGTATTTTCAGATGTGTACAGGTCGTACACCTATAGGCACACCTCAGTGCAAGGCATCCATGGAATACCCCGATGCTCACAGTTGGTTTGCAAAGTGCAAGTAAGGTGTACATATCATGGTCTGAAGCACTGTTGGGACATGCATCTCCGGTCAGGGCTTGTGAAATAAGTACGCCGTAAGCCTGAACCTCAAATGTAAAGTTTTTTTACTTGCAATTTATTGTTTTATTATTTTTAACTCTAGTTGCTTTTAAGTTAACCCTACTCTACTTTTACTAACCCATACAAATACCAACAATGAAAACATGTTTTACCTTTGAACACTGAAGAGAAGCACTGTTAAGTGCCATTTTGCTTTTTGTTTGTTGACATTGTAATACTTGAAGTTAGAACTTAGAAAGTTAGAAGTTGAAAGTTGGAATTTGAAGACTATATAAATTTTTTATCAACAAAAAAAAAATCAATTTTATTAAAAGTTACAAAAGAAGTGCCAAGCGCCCTCAACTAAAGGCCTACCAGAGCTGCCTATACCCCTTTTACATTATGCTGCAAAGTAAACAGATGGAGAAATTACAAAGGGATTTTCTATGGAGAGGATGGAGGGAGAAAAATAAAATACATACAGTAGAATGGGCACATGTTTGCAAGCCTACAGCAGATTGGGCTTTAGGGATTATTGGATTAAAAGAGTAAGAAAAAATGAATATGGTTCTAATAGGAAAATGGCTTTGGAGATTTAGCATGCAGACCCAAAATCTTTGGAGGCAGATTTTTGTGGAAAAATTTGGGCTGCCAAGGAACTTCAACTGGGACACGGGAATAAACGAGGGGACTTATGGATGCTCAATCTGGAGAGGCATTGAGCAATTTTATAACAAATTTCAGCAGAAGGAGAGTGCTGGTAATAGGATCAGTTTTTTAGAGAGTCACATAGTCTGGTGACAGAGCACTGATGGATAGATTCCCTTCTCTAATCATATTGGCTGCTAACAGGAATGCTTGGATAGCAGCAGCTTATGGAAGATGGTGTAGTGTCTTGGTGTCCCACTTTCAAGAGACACCTAAATGACTGGGAGATAGAGGACTTGGCTTGTCATGATTCAGGTACTTAATAGCAATCTACCAAGGCTTGATCAGGAAAACTCAAGAATCTGGAAGCAGAATGGTTCAGGTGAATTTACTGTGAGATCCTATCTTAAGAAGTTCAGCAATTATCAATTGTCGAAATTCCCTTGCAAAGCAATACGGATTCCCCTTATTCCTTCAAAAGTAGTCTTCCTCTTGTAGACTGCTGTGCTAGAAAAATGGTGAGAAGAGGTATAGAACTGCAATCCTATAACTGTGTATTATGCAGGGTAGAAAAAGAAACAGCAGACCATCTATTTCTGCACTGCAAAATGGTGAGGAGTGTATTCTCAATTCAACAAGATTCTAAACCTTAGATGGGTTTATACAAAATCTTTAAGGGACCATTTGAGTTCTTGGAGAATGGAGGGCCTAAGCAGAAGAGGAAAATTGTGGAGCACCATTTGTACAGCCATTTCATGGTGCATATGGAAAGAAAGAAGTTAACAAGAAGGATGATTGGGTGTGAACATTCCTTGCTGGCTGTATATACCACACCAAGCTTTTTTTGAATTTGATACTTGTTTGGTTGAAGCTGTTCAGGCCAACGATCTTGGCTAGAGCATTTTTCGTATGGTGACTAACTGTACAATCTTATACATTTATCCAAAAAAAAAAAAAACTGTACAATCTTATACTTGTACATAATAGCAATATAAATAAATACAATACTTCATATTTTTCACCAAAAAAATAATATTCTGCATTACGGTTCCCTCCGATGAGAGATCAAACCCAGGTACATACCTCCCAGTCCCTTGACTATATGAAAAGTTGTTAATATAGAAGATTGAGATTTCCGGATATGGGGTAGAGAAGGAAAAAGATTATGGTAACAGGTCTATGTCTGTGTAGTTTTTTGTATTGGTGGAGCTGCTATTTGTAGTTTTTGAGATTTTTTGTGTATCCCTGCATGTAGAATCCTTTTTGATATAACCATATAATTACCTTCTTCTCAAAAATGAAGCTTTGCAGTGGAATATGCCTCTTTTGAATTTACTCTCATATTGTTGGGTGTTTATGTTTCTTTTTCTTTTCACATTTACATTGCTATTTTTTAATTTATATAATGTATCTTGAGTATATGTATAATATATTATAATTAAAAAAGGGTTCTCATGAGACTTAGACCTCACACTTTAAGTAAATGGAGAACCTCATGTCATGCCTCGGCATCTGAAAACACTGAGCAAATATGTTTATATATGTATCTTAAGTTCCCAATAGTAACAACTCTTATGTTTATATATGTATCTTATGGTTTTTGTGCATGTCTCCAAATTTATTTCCCTTCCAATTGGAACTGTTTGGCATGCCTCCAGCAATTTATTTAAAATAGGTTCTATTGCTTTGGTGGACTATCTTTCTAAAACACAAAAGTAGATTATATTGCATGTAGTAATTTGGACCAAGTGCTGAAAGTGCATAGAGAAAGCAGGAGAGTGTATACTGAGTTGTTGCTACTGGTCCAAATATACTCAAATGCAATATACTCTTTTATTTTGAGACACTTCTGCTTCTCCCTGCACTTTCAGCACTTAGTACAAATTACCACATGCAATAGAATCTACTTTTGTATTTAACAAAAATAGTCAACCAAAGCAATATAGTATATCTTAAATAAATGCTGGAGGCATGTCAAACAGTTACAATTGGAGGGGGAATGAATTTGGAAACATGCACAAAAACCATAAATATGAACTGAGTTGTTACTATTGGGAACTTAAAACAAGGAAAACCAGAAACCTGCTTATGGAGCGCAAGAGCACTGATGCTTTCATTTTCTCATAACTTCCTATGCATAAAGTGGATTTCTGTTAATTCATTGGAAATCAAGGAAAAACAGTGATTATGCAAAATATTTAGCTTACAGCCAACTAATGCTAACATTAATGGGGCAAGGACATAACATCACTGACAAAAATGAACACGGAACAAGTAACAAAAGATAGAAGTTAAGATAATCAAACTTGGACATTCAATGAAGCAGTCTCAAATAAGGAGAACCTGAAGCAAACTGGTAAAACCCTACCACTTTTGGCATGCCACAGTCATGTATGAACTTCAAAGGACAATTAAAAAAAACAGTATTAAGATGTGAGTTAATATTACCAGGGTAGGAAGACTAGAGGGCTTTCCAGATGCCTCATCTGGAAGATATTCTGCAATAGCATTGGTAACCACAAGAGCTCTAAGATATTCTGCCACTCCTTTGCTATCTACTGCATGATCCCTTTGTTCAAAACGTCTTATGACAGACTCAGGACTGCCAAAATATCAAAACTTAATTAGAAATTCAAAAGCATTATATCTTTAAATAAGAAAAATAATTCACAAACTTAAAGATGTTTGAGAGAAAATTTGAGTCTGAGAGCATTCATTTTGTGTAAAAAGTACCAAAGAATACAGTCCATATCCAATCTACCCTCCCAAGACCCCAGATAGGCGGGACCAACATTGGGTAATGGCCTTTATAGATGCATATTAAAGATCAAAAGGATATTTTGGTTTTCTATCCTAACAAAAGATCCTTAGCTGATATTCCAGAACAAAAAGAAGAAAAAAATCCCAAAAATAAGTTAATAAGAAAAAAAAGGAAAAAATAAGCAAGCAATGCAGGTAGATGAAATGCTAAATTAGCATTTATGGCATATTTTTTATCGTGGAGTTTGCTCGCAAATAGCTAGTATTAAAAAAAAAAAAAAGTTTGATACCACCTATCTGTGATTGGGAGCACATAGACGCCAACGCCAATGAAGAAATCAGTGACCGCTAAAAGAAAGTAACAAAACCATTTCAAGTTTTCAACTAATATTGCAATTGCCTAGAAAGTCAAGCCCAAGCCATTGCTCTATTTATGATATAAAAGCACTATGAAGTCAAAAAACGAAGCTCCAAAGTTCAGTAAACAATAATTCTCTTAATAAAACAAATTAAAGTGAAACCGAAAAGGATGAGATAGTAGCGCTGAACCTGTGCTTGTTGAGCTCAGCCAATAGAGCACTCTGTTTTGCCGCATCCTTGGGATTGGCATCAGCTTCAGCAACCAGACGTTCCAAACGCTTCTCCTGCCGCCAAAATGGCCACCAACTCAACCACTCTGAGAGGGCAAGCTTTTCAAGTCCTCTTTTTGCGAAAGCCAAGACTCCTATTAGAAAGACCACTATCGGCAATCTATTCTCTCGCCCTGCTTTCTCAACCGAATTGTCTTCAGATTCGGTCACAACCTCCACTTCAGCACTAACTTCTCTAACTCCCTCATCATCTATCCCTGAGACCTCAGACTCAGGTCTCAAGCTTTCACTGCCAAATTCCTTTGAAAAATCCTCGTTTTGCAGCTTCCCGATATCCGGACTTGAATCATTATCGGAGAAATTCGACCCTGAGATTGAATTCGCGTTTTCTGGCAGCAATGCCTGAAGAATTAGTGGACGGTACTGGTAAAATCGAGATTTCCACGAACGAACTCTAAATAAGGAAAATGAGACGGGACAAGCAAATGAATTGCAGCGGTGTATATTGCTAACAGAGGCATGAGGACGTTTTGAGAAATAAATGTCAGAAAATGAATGTTTGCACAGAAGAGAAGCTTGGAGAGCAGTCATGGCGGATAATTAGGGCTTGTTTTCTCTTGAATAGTCTTTAAATAATTAGGGTTTGAAAAGAGTGTCGCTGCAGCTCTCTCTGTTTCCCTCTCTCCCCCCTCCCTCCTGCTCTGTTCACAGAACAGCTTCGAGTTTAATAGCCACACGATCTGGTCATACAGGGAAAGAGAGAAGAGAGGGCTAGAGAGAACCTTATCTCGATTCTCGATTGAAATTGGCGCCGGTTTCAGGAGTTTTACTTCTTTGACTAATGAACCAAGCCTCTATTCTATGCCTGCTTTAACAACCACACATTGCCGATTTGACGAGTTATATTTCCTGAGTAGAGCTCTAAAACCGACCGTGCTGGGCCGTGCCTCCTCCCCTGCAATATTTTGGGGTCGGCCCGGTACGGCTCATGGATCAAACCTTAGGCCAGGTCGGACCGTAGATCAGGCCAAAGTTACAAAAAGTTTATTTAAAAAATCTTAACATTTTTTTATATGAATTTTGATATATACAATTATTTATATATACAATAATTATATAAAAAAGTATTAAAAAAATAAAAATAATTGTTTATTTTATTAATAGATTGTATATTATATATAAATATAATATATATGAGCCATGCTGGCCCGTGTTATGTATTGGGTCGTGTCATGGGCTAGGCCAGCACACGAGGTGCAGGTGGCATGATCTGCTCAATCATGTCGTGTTATGTCAGTCCATTGACCTAAAATTCCTGGCCCGATATGGCCCACATAATTGTATCGTGTCCAATATGGCCCGCACTTTGGTCCAATGGTATGACCCATTTTATAGCTCTACTTCTGACATTTAATTGATGACCCTAACGCTTAACGGGTCTGAATTACCTGCCAATAAAATAACGTTCCAACCTTCAATTAACATAATCTTACACTGCACATCTCATACATAACAGGTCCCACTTTTATAATGTGACCAGTCTCATAGTGAAATGTGCGGTGTTAGATTAAGTTTGAAGAGGATTGGAACGTATTTTGTTTTAGAATATTGACATGTTAACTTATCATTGGTTACGTAGCCCGTTTCACCGTTTCACACGGAGTCCACACCTTCCAACAAAATACATTACAATAGCCTATCAATATCATCGGACACCACAAACCTTAAGTCCTACTTTGATGGTGGGTCCATGTTCATGGTAAGATGTGCAGTCTTGGATCAAGTTGGTAGGGGTTGGAATGTGTTTTGGTAGGAGATCCCAATTTCTCATACATGGCGGATTCTACTTTTTAGGGAGAATAATGGTTCAGCCCAGGGTCAAAATTTTTAGGTCCAAAGTACATTTGAGGTAGGTGCTAGTTCAGAATTGATGTCAATTCACAAGCGGGCATTGGTGTATAGAATGGAGGTATTTGACATTTTGAATGTTTATAGTTCTATAGTGGGATTCAGAAATCTACAATGGGCCTATCTGTACTTCTCCTAACTTTTTATGGTGGGTCTCAATCTCATGGTGAGATGTGCGGTACAAGGATAGGGGTTGGAATGCTTTTTGTTGGCAAAAGATCTCAACTTTTTCATATGTCAGTTAGAAAATATTATTAGGGGAAATTCCCAATCAGTACCTTGTACTTTAGCTCGAGTACAATTTGGTCCCCAAACTTTAAAATGTGACAATCCAGTACCCAAACATTCAAAAAGCGACAATCTAGTACCTACCGTTAATTATACATATCATGTGACCTCATGTGTAATTTAAGACTTTTAAAAACATCAAAATTACCCTTGGAAATTAAACACATTATTCATCATCTTCTTCCTTAAGAAGATGAAACAAAGCCCAAGTTCTCTATCACAAACCAACAACCTATCATCTACACATAAATACCCCAAAAGGTAATTTTCATTTCACAAACACCATTGTTTCTTAGATCTTTTGAAGTTAATAATAAACAGGAAAAAAAAAACCAAGAAAATTTATCAATATAATATGAGTATTACTATTATAGACTCTCGCATTACTGAGATCTATATCTAAGAGATCCATATGAAATCCAAGAAAATAAATGCAAAAAGAAAAAAAAAAACGAAAAAATAAGGTAATGAGCAGAGCAAAAAGCGTTTTCATCTACGATTGTTGTTAACATTCATCTTCTCGAAATAGCAAATCAAGAGGAGAGACAAGGGAGAGTCGAACCTTGTCTTTTCCCCAATAAATTGGTGTTTTTGATGGAATTATTGAAGCTATAAACATAAATGAGAGAGAGGAAGTAGACAATGACACGGCCCACAATGATGGTGACAATGATGGAGATGGTTTTAAGAGGGGCCAAAAGAGAGTTGAGGCAACGAAAACCTCTAAGAGCAAGAACCACGGAATGAAGTTGTTGATTGTCACACCCAATGTTCATCTAGTGTTGGGTGCAGACAAACTCCGATAGCAACCTCCACGACCATCCTCTCTCTCTATAGCCACGTCGACACCACGCATGATGGATAACCACGACTTAGAAGGAGTATCCTACAGAGACTAGGAAGTTAACTCCACTGTGGAAAAGGAGACATCCCAAAGTCCTCGGTGGATGACCTCATCCCAACAATCCCGTAAGCCTCATCCGATTAGAACACGGATGTCCATTTAAGGTAAGGGACTTTTGGACTTTGAATACCTCTGCTCTACCTCTTATGCTCAGACTAGCACTGTTCTTACCAGCGGCAGGATGATCCGATCACTTTCACCGATGACGATCTCAGGGCGGTCCTAACTCCACATGACGACACCCTCATGATAACTGCCGAAGTGGCCAACTTCAAGGTTCGATGTATATTGGTAGACACAAGGAGCTCGGCCAATGCTCTCTTCAAAGAAGCCTTTGAGCGGCTCAACATTAGTAGGGATCATCTCATGCCGGTCAACACTCCTTTGGTGGGTTTCTCCGAGGACTCCCTCATGCCTCAGGGAAAGATCACCCTACCACTGTTGATAGGGGACAGTAACATCACCACCACGACAATGATCGACTGTATTGTTGTTTGTGTCCTTTCCCCTTACAACACCATCCTTGGGCAACCGACATTGAACACTTTACGGGCTTCAGTCTCCACATACCACCTAGCTGTAAAGTTCTCAACCCCATACGGAGAAGGCCTTGCTTGTGGGAACCAGAGAGCCATGAGGCAATGCTACCTAACAACTTATCGAGGAAGATCGCACGCCACCAAGACGCTTAACATAGAGAACACGGACTTGAGGGATGAGTTGCGAACATAGCACGGCTAGCCTGTGGAAGACCTCATCCAGGTACCCCTTTCTAGTGAAGACCCCGAGAAGATAGTCTAGGTTAGGTCCCTCCTAGAAGACCACCTTTGGAATGACATAGTGCAGGTCCTCAAGGATAATGCCGACGTGTTCACTTGTTTGGCGGTAGACATGCTAAGGATTGATCCCAAGGTCATCACCCATCGCCTAAATGCTGACCTACGCTATCAACCCGTGAGGCAAAAGAAGAGGAGCTTTGCCTTAGAACGGTAGCAGATGATCAACAAGGAGGTACAAAAACTTCTCGACGCCGACTTCATCTGAGAAGTGACTTATCTGGACTAGTTGGAAAACATGGTGATGGTCAAGAAAGCCAATGGAAAGTGGAAGATCTGCATCGACTTCACCGACTTGAACAGGGCCTGCCTAAAAGATAGTTTCCCCTATCGAGGATCGACTAGCTCATCAATGCAACGGATGGGCACGAACTTCTAAGTTTCATGGATGCCTTCTATGGTTATAACCAAATCCAAATGAGCAGGAGAAGACCGCCTTCATCATCAACTGAGGACTATACTTTTACAAAGTGATGGCCTTCGGTCTGAAGAATGTTGGCGCTACCTACCAGCGGTTGGTGAACCATATATTCAAGGATCAGCTCGACTAAAACGTGGAAGCTTATGTAGATGACATGCTAGTAAAAAGTAAAAAGTTCGAGCAGCACCTGGTCAACCTAAAGGAAGTCTTCGCCACCCTCAAGAAATACCAGATGATGTTGAACCCAACGAAGCGTGCCTTTGGTGTTGGTTCCGATAAGTTCTTATGGTTCATGGTTATGCAGAGGGGGATTGAGGCAAACCCATAAGAGATACAAGCCATCCTCAACATCCAATCACCGCGGACATACAAGGAAATGTAATGCCTCACCGGACGGATAGTCGCACTCAACACATGTCGATGTCCATGGACAGGTGAAAGACTTATAGTGGATAGAGGGATGTAAACGGTCCTTCCAGGAACTGAAAAAGCTACTTGAGCTTACCACCCCTGCTCACAAAGTCGAACCTAGGAGATCTACTCCTGCTCTACCTATTGGCTGGTGACGAGGTGGCCAGCTTAGTCCTGGTAAAAGAGGAAGGTCAGACCCAAAGGCCAATCTATTACACCAACAAGGTCCTTACAGGTGCAGAGACACGGTACTCAAACCTAGAGAATGTTGCCCTGGCCCTGGTCACCTCGGCAAGATGCCATATTTCCAAGTGCACAATGTCCGAGTGCTCACCGACCAGCCACTCAAATAGGTCCTACAGAGGTTAGAGACGTCTGGACGCCCGATCAAATGGAGCGTGGAACTGAGCAAGTTCGACATCGACTATGCACCTCGGCCCTCCATCAAAGCCCATGCCTTAGCCGACTTCGTGGCCGAGTGCACCTTCTTAGTATAAGATCCAACCGAGGTCCCACCAGCATGGACTCCATGTGGATGGCTCGTCCAACCAACAAGGCAGCGGAGCTAGGTTCATCCTCCTTGGCCTAGATAGCAACGTCCTAGAGTATGTCCTTAGGTTTGAGTTTAAAGCATCAAACAAAGGGGCCGAGTATGAAGCCCTGATAGCTGGACTTCGGCTCACCCTTGACCTCAGAGCCAAGCGAGTTGAGGCTTTCAACGATTCCCAACTGGTAATCAACCAAGTCACTGGCCAATTTGAAGCAAGGGTGCCAACCAAGTCAAAGAAAAAATAAATGTGACAAATAATTGTTGTTTTTATTACTGGTGGAAATAAAATATAAAATTTAAAATCGACCCAAAAATGATGAAATTGTTTTCCTAGTGGTGGGTAAACAACTCAGCCTTTCATGTCATATGTATAAAGCCTTGATATTATAATTAAATAATAAAATAAAAATATATAAATATATAAAACTCTATAAAAAATAAGAATTATTTTTAACTTTTTTTACTGATGATGAAAAGAAAATACAATATTTAAGACTAATTCAAAAGTGAGATAACTTTCCTACTTGGTGATAGATCAACAATTCAACCTTTCAAGTCAAATGCATCAACCCATGAAGTCATAATGCATTAATAAAAAGTAAAAAAAAGATAAAAACACAAAAAATATATAAATTTTGTAGAAACCATTTGAGCATATCTCTAATATTTTATATTATTTTACCATAATAAAAAGCAATTGTGACAAAGAATATTAATAAAAATCAAAAGATTAAAACACAAAAAAAATGTAGAAGACATATGGGCACGTCTTTAACATCGTATATTCATCATATTAAAAAATAAATATGACAAATAAAAAGCCTATACTATATTATATAGTGACATAGGCCACGTCAGCAATCCTCTCCTTCTCCCATCCCCCCTTTCTCTCATTTCTCTTTAATGCTCTCTCCTTTCTCCCATACCCCATCCCTACCCTTTCATGTAGCCATGTGGGAGCCCTATCTTCTTCACTAAAGTCACACTCCAACTCTCTCTCTCTCTCATGTTCTCAATCAAATAGCCAACCCCTCCTAAAATTTCTCCTAAATTAGTTGTGGCACCTAAAATTCCTCAAAAAACACCTCTTAATCTATATTACATGCCGAATAAACCATCAAAAAACCCAAAAAAGTGGTTAAATTAACTAGTTAAATATTTTTGAATATTATTCAATAAATATCAACACCTAAACTATAATTTTGGTAAATTAGAAAATTTAATTACTATAAATTACTTGTTGACAATAATTGATTTTGGTAAATTAATTATTGAAATCAATAATTACTAAAAAAATTAATAGTTAATTAAAATATTAATAAATACATATTTAATAATTAAAAATTATCAGTAAGTTTTCATTGGAAAATTTATTTTATAAATATAAGTGTTTTTTTTTACATTTTTAGTAACTTTGATATTTACAATAGTTTTTGAGAAATAATTAGTGATTTTGGTAATTTAATTTAGTGAAGGTTAAATTATAAAACTTCCAATTATTCAAATAAATAATTGGAAATTTTTAATAATTTCCACAAGTAGTTGGAACTATATTTTTGGGTTTGGGGGATGACCCCCCTAGGTAGGAAAGGCAATGTGTGGGTTCAGGGTGGGGATCATACTCCTCGTACCAACCCCAAATTTTAAATTAATCCTTGTCTTTGACCTTGATCCTTATTGAGAAAAAATTAGCTTGCATCCCCGATCCCCGATGGAGATGGGTTCCCCATCGGTGACCTGAATCCCTGCATTTTTGTAATTAAAAGTTTGTTTCTTGAAATTTATTTCTTTAAAATAAAGGAAAATTAAAACATAAATGATAATTTCATATATTTAATATATAATCGAGGTCGAGGTAGGGTGTGGACTTCATTCTCTGTCCTCGTCCCCGTCCCCAATTGGGTATTCCTATTAATCCCATCCCCACCCTATCCCCGCTAAGGTAATCTCGACCCCTCATTACCACTTAGTTGTGGAGGCTGGGTACTTGACGAAGATGGGGAAAATTGTCATCCCTACCCCTGGGTTGTGTAGCCCCATAGAGCAATAAGTTTTAAGCCCAATAAGCCCTAACATCTTTTTCTCATGTATCACACAAGGGCCCACTAGTTATAGACATATATATATGTATGAAATTTATAGAAAAATATTGGAAACATATTATATACTAAAATCACCATAAAAAATTTCCACGTGCACACTTACTAGTATACAAACACTAAAATAAGGAAGTGTCTGTTTTTTGTTTTTTTTTTTTTAATTTGACCTTTTTATTCCATGAAATTTTTACAAATAACTAATAAATACTCCATTTTCCATCTATTCTTTCCTCAAATTGTATCTCAAAAAAAAAAAAAAGACGCCCATTTAACTCTTAATCTATGCGAACTTCAAAATTATCTCAAACTCCCCTTTATTTTCTCAAATTTCCCCTAAAAATAGGGAGTAAGATTTGGTTTCCCAAATCAAACTCTCATACATTCTTTTGGGATTTGTTAGTTTTCATTTCTTTTTACTTTTTTTGTTATTTTTTTAGAAGAAAAACTAATATTAATGGTATATAAGCATTATGTTAAATAGGGCTGTTCACAGGACGGGTTGGGTCGGTTTATTGCGATTTTTCCAACCGACCCGACCTGGTTGGGTTACCTGACATAGAAACCAAAACCGACCCAGTGTTAAGCAAAACCAACCTGGTCGGTTTGAGTCGGGTTGGATTGGTTTCGGTTCTAAGTTCATCCCTGTGATAAAATCTTGCTAATTTTAAAAACAGTCATAAATTGAACATCATTTCAGCCATCTCCTATGATAAAATTTAAATGAAAAGTTAATCACAAAAATTGTTCATTAATCACTATTCACTAATCCAAAGTTTGTTGCAACCATTCAAAAACTAGGTGGCCTAATGGGCTTTGGAACTTCATGTTTGAACTAAGTCGGTTCGGTTCGGATCGGTATCGGTTTTCTTATGTGAGAACCGAAACCAACCCGAATCATCGGTTTAGGAATTTGCACAACCTGAAACCGACCCATGCTGATGAAAACCCGATCGACTTGGGTTGGGTCGGTCCAAGTTGGTCGGTTTGGTCATATTGGGCCTTCTTATGAACAGGCCTAATGTTAAATATACAAGTTTGAAAATATATGGGGTGAAGGAGATGAATATTCCGGTTCCTCGTTTAGCAACTAAACACAAGGGTCAACCCAATTACTTAATGCAAATATCTATACTTTTATACATTATTTCCCTTTCAAGTTAGTATTACCCGTTTAAAAACAAATGAGGGTCAGCCCAATCATGTGACCTTTTTAACTAATTTTAAAGTACTAAACTACTTAGTTTTCAAAACATAAATAGGTTTTATTTCATTGACTTACTTAAAAGTCATTGCCTTAATTAAATTAAATCAATTAACTAGATTAATTAATTAATTATTAGTTAATTTTGTGTATGCTTAACCTGTACAAGGTTATTTAATCAGTTACTTTATTAATTAAAGTAAAAAATTATTAATTAAGTTTCTTAATTACATTAATTAACTTATAAAATGATTATATAATTAAAATAATAAGATAAATATATTTTTAGTTAACTAATTATAACTTAATTACTAAATCCTATTTAATTAATTAATAACATACTGAATTAGTTAGATAATTAAGTTAATGTAATAAAAATATAGATAAAAAAGTACAAATTAATAAAAAATATTTTAATAATTTTTTATTATGAAATGACAAAAAGTAAGAAAATTTTAATTTTAAAATCAAATATTATAATTTGATATCCATTTAAATCCCATTAAAAATGATACTATAAATTTGTTGATAAAATTAAAAGGTTAACAAAAGTATTAGTTTTAAACTAAATTATTATTTATTTAAAATTCCTTATTCCAATTTAAAATAATAAAACTCAATAATATTTAAAAATTTAGTAAGTGTTAAAACAATTTAATAAAAAAATAAAAACTAATACAATTAAGAATGCCAAAATGCTCCATCTTGGGGCACAACTTGGGTGGGTTGGGTCAGGTTAAGGGTTAACCTAATCCCAACCATAAGTCTAAAAGTTCGAGCTTAGGCTTGGCCCCAACTTAGTTTGAGCCTAAGTTTACCAACCGAAGCACAACCCAAGCTTAATCCAATACATCTCGGGCTGAGATTGGGCTTGTGTGTGTTAGGCTTGGATTAGGTCGAGTCGGGTTTAGGATATTTGAGGCCTCCACCCAAGCCCAACTTGAGTTTAGGTTAGGCCTGAGTGTTTTGGCCCAAGCCTAGCTTGAAGTTCAAAAACTCAAGCTCAACCTGTGCAAAAGCTTTGGTTGAGATGGGTTGGACACACCCAAGTTGCAACCTTAGTTCTTTTTGCCTCAAATTCTTTTAACAAAGCCTGTGCATCTCACATGGGTCCCGGTTAGTTTTTTACTAATTTAACAGAGAAAGTGTTTGGTTGCAGTGCAAATGATTTGGGTGCAAATTCTGATTTATTTTTTCTTTAGGCTCAGTTTGGAAGGAGTACAAATGCAAATATGTACAATGCAAATGCATACAAAATATAAGGTTTTGCACTCTACATATTTGCATTTGTACTCCTTCCAAACTGAGCCTTAAACTTTTCCTTATTTTGTTTGATTGCACTACAAATAAAGTAAGAGCATAATAAAGCAAAACCCAGAACAAAATTAAACTAGAACCTATATTATTTTCATTTGCACTCTCATGCATTTGTGCTAGTACAAATAAAATTGCATTGCAAGTTTGCAACCAAACTCAGCCTTAGGGTTCATTTACAATAATACATGGAGAATGAAGGAAAAAGAATAGAGAGAGAGAGGAATTCGGATTAATGGGCTTTGAACGTGGGGAAGGAAAACGGTGAGAGGAATTCAACTTCCATGGGTAGATTGCTATTTTTTTGCCCTATTTACAACCTGACCTACTTGACCAACTTTGTAATTAGGCTGCTTTTGTTTTTGGTATAAATAAGAATGGGAGTAAAACTCTACTCCCGTTTCGTATTTGTTGGCATTTGGGTGGAGTATAGTTTTATATTGAAAATTGATGCAAACTCCACTCACAGTAGAGTTTTACATCAATAATCAATAATCACACTTTTCAAAGTTATAACAATTCGCATTTAAACTGATTGATATTGAACTCCATTCATATACTTTTAGATAGATAAATATTTACACTAAAACAAACGCATCCTAAAAGGGAAGACCAACTCGGTAAAGTTTCTAATTTACCGCGGATCAAGGACCTTGTCAATTAATCAATTTGCAAAGAACCTACCGATAAAAAAAGGGGTATTGTTTAATTTGGCAGCTCCAGTCGTCCAGGTTTACAGCAAATGTATCATAATTCATACCTGGACCGTAGCTGCCATAACCCAGAACTGATGAATAGAATAGGATCCAGGCTTTAGATGTCGATGTTGGGCCAAATCCATTCATTGATAAAAGAATACCCATAGGATTGCAACTTGTTCTGGTTAATCTGAAAGACAACTTGAGCCAAAACCAAGTATACAGAGTATATACACCATATGGTGTATATGGTAGGCACATTGATTTCATTAAAAATATATATGACAGGCACACTCTAAGACTGTTTGGTTTAAAAGAAAAAATAGGGAAAGAAAGGGAAATATAGAGATAGATTTTCTTGCCTTTCCCTTCCTTTCTTTATTTTTTCTTTCAAATCAAACACAGCCTAAGGGTACAAAGGAAGCCATTTTAGGATCGTATTGCGGCATGGCTTACCTAGAACTTGGATATGCTGCACTGATCCCAAATATATGGAGCGCTGACATGTTCGATTGTGATTGGTTGTGTAACCGCCTATACAGTAGTAGTAGGGTTAGCGCAATGATTCTAGTAGCTGGCTTCACATCGTATTACTATTAGTTACTAAGTTGTTACAAAACCTTTTCATGGGCTGGGCTAAGACTTGACTTTTTATCAAAATTCTAGTGGCCCCAGTCTAAAGCTTGAACCCAAAAAGAGTGTAAAATCAAAACCGAACTCTGGTCCATTAGGGCTAATAATGGTATTCTTTTTATTTGAATTCGATCCCATTAAGGGTGATCCAAATTTGATCCGTTTATAATTGGTTAAAATATGGATCTACCCTATCTGATCCAATATAATCCAATTATTTTGATTTAAATATATATAATCATATGCACTTAAAAACTCTCTCTCTCTTTATATATATATATGTCATAGGTTCAAGTTTTATAAAATTAATTTTCAATTCATTCTGTTCATAAAATATAATATTAAAGTCATTTTAACTCATTTTATTATTACTATATAATATTTTGATAATTTTTAGTCTAATTTATTTATGATATTTAATATCCTATTATAATTCGATTTGACTTGAGTCCATTAGATATCTGATGTACGTGATCCTATTTAAATTCAAATGTAAACAAATCAAATTCAAATACACTTATATCCGATTCGATTTGATCCATTTGCAGCCCTACAACCCATAAACAACTATATTTGTTACATATGCCTTAGGGAAGACGAGTGAGGTGGCCATCTATTTATCTGTGTCATTTTAATGTCACAATAACTAATACCTTGCTCAGCTTGATCTCCTCTCCTCACCTTTCATGCCAGTGGCCTGCCATTTAATTAGGGGGCGTTCACTTTTTGGATTTTGAGAGGGGGAAAGTTGGCTAATAGGATTGTGAATCTCATCAACCAGGAAAATCATGTTCTTTTTTTTTCAGATTTATGTGAAAATGAGAGAAATTTTATTTTCTTGGGTTAGTAAGTGATACCTTTCTCCTAGGTGGATAAATAACTTTCCCACCTAGGGAAAAGTTGCCAACAATCTGATGGGACAAAAATGTTTCTTTCAATAATGGATTTTTATGGCTAAAATGGTTATTGTCTTATTACTTGGGAAATAAAAAGAACATGGGTAAAATGCACTTATTCCAAGTAAATTTTTTTTACCTAGATAAATAACTTACTGAAAAACAAGTGGGGCCTTAATGTAGCCGAGCGGTCGATCAGTGGCATCACCTAAGGAAAGTTATATGGACGATCATGACAATTGGTAAATTAGGGGGGACGAGATAGTCCGGTTGTTCAATCCATTTCCACCTGATCTGCAATGAAATCACAAGAAATTAGAACAAATATATGTTTAGTTAGCAAACTTGACCAACACATAACACATTTCCCGTAACTAGTAATTAAGCGTGCATTGCATGTGAGAGTCTTTTCTTCATAATAATTAATTGAATTTTAGATATATCATAATTTGAATTAAATGGACAATTAACAAAATATAACAATATTATTAAAAATAAACTTAAATGCTTATAGTAAATGCGTGCATGCATTGCACGCAAAAAATTTAAATTACAACAACAATAACATTGTTGCTATTATTATTATTATTATTATTATTATTATTATTATTATTATTATTATTATTATTATTATTATTATTATTAAATTTGTATTCCATTTGTTATAAATAATTTTTTTTTATTCTAATAATTATTTTTATTAAATATGATGAATATATTAGAAATGTTCCCAAATGATTTCGACAAAATTGTATACTTTTTCATTTTTTGTATTCTATCTTTTTTTAATATTTATTATTCATTTATGACATCATAAGTTTCTTTGAAAAGTTGAATCATTGACCCACCATCTAGATAAGAAAATAGTTTTTTTCTTTTAGATCAGTTTTAAATTATGATGTGGCGTAGTCCAGCTGCTCCCTACTGAAGACGATCTGTCTGCCAGCAACGACGAGGACTGAGTAACCTACAAGAGATGAATCAGAGATCCCGATGTGGCTTATCCGGCGGGGACACTCCGATGGCTAAGTTAGCACGTAGTACAGAGCTTGAAAATGATATCAGAGAATTAGAGAGCTATAGAGCAAAGATTACACATCATACCTTTGCCCCTGGGGGGTGAGGTCTTTATATACTGGAGTCCCTGCGGGTTTGGTGGAGTAATTCCTGGATCCTCGCTGTGATGGGATCCACTTTCGTGTTAGGTGGGGATAATGCCACCAACCGGTAAGGTTGCACATCTCCTCCTGAATCGGGGAGTGGGTGAGCTAATATAGCCGTTAAGGTACGATCTGTAAGATGCGGGGTACGGTGGTAAGCTCCTTGGGGTTGTCACGCGGAGGTCGGCCTGACTAGGTAGCGAGCTGCCTATGAAGTGCCGGGCTACTTGGTGGCGAGCTGCCTGAGCTCGTGTTCTTCAGACCCGACTTGCTCTGAATGCCATAGTACCTTAATACTGAGATGATCTTGCACCGAGGTAGGCTTGTCCCGAGGTGAACTCTTTTCAAGGTGGGCCCAGCTGTCTGAGCTCGATCTGTAGTGGACTTGGTACCGTTATCCTGGTCGCGAACTGGTATTGAGGTGATCTTAGTTCGGGATGATCTTAGCTCGAAGTAACTCTAGTTCGGGGTAACAGGGTACCCGAGGTTGCTTTGTAGCGAACTAATCATGATGAGCTGTCATTTGTGTCTAGTCACGTCCACATGCCGATCTGATCATGTTGAGTTGTCACTTTTGCTGATTCACGTCCACGTGTCTCCCTGTTACGAGGTTGGGCCAAATTTCCCTTCATCAATTGCCCCCACTCCCCGAGCCAGGGGTCCTGACCCAGTGCGGGGAGTTCATGACGAGCCAAGTGGATTTGGTCCGGGTTTGGGCAGCTAGCCAGATGATTCATGGGTCGGACTTGTTCGGCCACCCAACTCAATCAGGAAAACCCAGGTCGCATCTGGCGACGTCACACGATCTATAAACTCTGTGGACGTCAAAAAACGCACTAAACCGATTTTATCCTCGGGGGTCGTGCAGTCGGTTTTCCGAGGAGCCGTTGGATCGCTTCGATCTCGACCTTCAGTTCTCGGACATAGCGGCTATAAATAGGGGGTCCGCGGCTCATTTTTCTCGCCACAAATTCACAAGTCTATTATGAGGTCACATCGGAATCCTTCAACTCACTCTTCTCTTTGTTTTTTGAGGTCATCCTTCTTTTCGGTGAGTTTGTGTTTTTCTGTTCTTCCTTTGTTTTTTAATCATGTCCAGTTCCAGCATGGATAGACTTTTGAGTAGTTCTAGCGAGGTTGAGGGTGTCGTGGTGCAATCCACGACTCCTGCTGGGGAGGTCAGCTCGCCGCAGGGTGACTCCCCTCTTCAGTCTTTAGTGGAAGCTTCTGCTCCCAAAGTTGAGCCATCTCGGCTCGAGGAGACTAAGGTTCAGGAAGAGGGTCTGTCCTCCAGGACGGAGGCCCCATCTTCTTCCCGGGATTGGGATCCAGTTGACTTCGGTCCTTCTACCCTAACTTCTATTAGGCTAATGTACCTTGTAGCTCGCTATCATCTTCCCGATAGCTTGGTTTTTAGCCTTCCCTTAGGTCAATACCCTTGGGCTCATGATCACCATGAGCTCGCGGTCTTTGAGGAGCAGCTCGCGGCCGGGCTACGCTTCCCGCTTCACCCTTTCATAATAGAGGTAGTTAAGTTTTTTAACATTACCATCGACCAGCTACATCTGAACTCTATTCGGAATATAGTTGCTACTATCTCTTTGTTCCACACATACAACCGGCCTCTGTCCTTAGACACCTTCAGCCCGATCTGTGCGATCAAGTGAAACTCTACTTGTCTGCGCGGGGACGTCAGACAAAGCTATCATATCTCACCTCAGCCTGGTTTCAAAATCCTGTTCGGCTGCCCGAACAAGGTTTCATCCTGGAAAAGGAGGTATTTCATTGTCCGAAATCCTGAAGGGTGGTCTTTTCCAACCCACTGGAGGGTAGCTATCAAGGATCCCGGGGTGATCTTAGATGAAGAAACTAGGGCAGTCATCAACTCGTGGAGTGACCTTGGCCTCGAGATGAAGGATTTCTTGACCGAGGAGAAGCTTGTGCGACTTGGTCTGAGCCCTCCTGGTAGGTTTTCACATTGGTTCTTTATTTTAAAGTTCTTTTTAATTCACGGCTAACCTTTTGCTCTTGCAGTTACCATGCCGGAGGTCGATGCCGAGAGCCTTCTCAAGAGCTCTCAAAGAGGGAAGAAGAGGAAGGCATTGAAGAGGCTTCGCTGGGAGGTCGGTCCTTCAGCCCCTGCCCCATCCGAGGTCCTGGCTGTGGAGTCGATCTCTGCCGAGCTCCCCGAGGAGGAGGTTCATCCTCAACCCCCCGTTGTGGACCTGGATGACGGCCAGGAGGAGGGTGCTCAGTCTCGTGAATCGGGGAGCACTTCTTTACCCGAGCGGGAGAGTGTCCAATCTCACATGCTGGAGAGTACTTCTGCACCGAGGCCCAGAACTTCCAGTCAGAGCATAATGACTCTCAAGCTCGCAATGCGCAAGAGCAGGGATGCCGCCTTCCCTGACGAGGTCGCGGAATGGGCTGACATGTCCACAGCCCTGTTTGCAGCTCGAGCTGGCGGTTACTGCATGGTGGTAAGTACCTTACTTTACAGTTTATTTCTTTGTTAATTTCAAATGTACTTACTTCGGTTTTGTTTGCTAGCTGAACTCCGCCATTCAATCGTTGATGTGTCAGTCTGAGATCCGTCTGAAGCGGGCTCTAGAAGCCGAAGAAAAGGCATGTGAGCTTCATCGTGAACTGGACCAAGCTCGGGGTGAAATACTTCGGGCCTAGAATGGTGCCCGAAGTTAGCAGGAGCTGATTTTGGCCATGATGGAGGAGAAGGAGAAGCAACAGGAACTAATCTCCGCACTGACTAAGGAGAAAACAAAGCAACAAGAGCAGATCTCGATGCTGACCGAGGAGAAGGCGAAGCTTCAACGAGAAAACGAGAGTCTCGAAGTGATGATTCAGGAGCGTACTGAGATCTTCGAGACTGCTATCCAAGAGGTGCGAGCTAAGGAAAGAAGCCACGCTGTCGAACGCTTCAAGGAATCCTCGGAGGTCCACGATCTCCAGGTCGAGTATGGATCGAGCTCCTACCGTTCGGGGTTCAAGCTGTCCCGATACTTAGTGCGGGGAGTTCCCTGACCTTGATCCTGGAGTCCTTACTATGTCAGGCCTTACCCCCGAGGTGGCGATGGCAGCGAACGAAGAGCCCAGCTCATCCGAGGAGGAAAGTGACGATGAAGCCGAAGAGGCGGGCCCCTTGGGTCAGGAGGACATGGAGACCGACCCAGTTGGCAATCCTTCTGAGTGATTTTTGCTTTTTTTCTTCTTTCTGTGTTTTGAATGTATGCCTAGAGGCCACCGAGCTCGGGTTTCAACAAAATCCCTATACTCACACTTTTTCAATTAATGAAGTATAAATTTTTCTAAGCAATCCTTGTGCAAAGTAAGAATTGTATAAGTTACCCGAATTGCCGAGCTACCGAGCTGGACAACAAGTAAGGATAACCAAAGTAAAAGTTTATCAAAGTGTTTGTTACCTCGAACTGTCTAGTTGGACCAGTAGTAGGGGCAAGTTTACATAATACACGCCAAGGTGAGCGCTTGTGCAAAGTAAAAATTGTATAGGTTACCCAAATTGTCGAGATACCGAGCTGGACAACAAGTAAGGATAACCAAAGTAAAAATTTATTTATGTGTTTGTTGTCCCGAACTGTCTACTTGGACTACTAGTAGGGAAAACTTTACGTAATGTACGCTAAGGTGAGCAATATTGCAAGGTATATACCCGATTTGTCCGCGCACGGGCTACTCATCTAAATGCCGATTGTTCATAACGGGCCCAACTTGTTAATAAATGCCAAAGTGGGCTTGACATCGTAGGTTTCACACCCGAGCTATCTACACTTGTAGGCATTGGAAGTAACTTGCCTATGCCAAAGAGGCGACTAGGTCTTAGATGCCCATGCCAAGGAGGCGACTGGGACTAGCTCGCCCATGCCGAAGAGGCGACTGGGACTTAGGTGCCCATGCTGAAGAGGCGACTGCAACTTAGCTTGCCCATGCCAAAGAGGCGACAGGGACTTAG
>NW_010729101.1:3807741-3825978 GCF_000365185.1 Nelumbo nucifera | reverse complement strand
AAGAGGCGACTGCAACTTAGCTTGCCCATGCCAAAGAGGCGACAGGGACTTAGGTGCCCATGCCGAAGAGGCGACTGGGACTTAGGTGCCCATGCCGAAGAGGCGACTGAGACTTAGCTCGCCCATGCCGAAGAGGCGACTGGACTTAGTTGCCCATGCCGAAGAGACGACTGGGACTTTGGTGCCCATGCCGAAGAGGCGACTGGGACTTAGCTGGTGCCGAGGTCACTTGTTAGCTCGACCTTTTAGTCTTTGGACTTCTGGCAGTGACTCGCAGACTGTTCTTCAGTTCGACAATCATAGTTAGTATCGCCTTAGATTGCTGATGTTCCACTCCCGAGTCTTGCTTTCCTTCTAAGGTTTCAAGCTCATACGTACCAAGTACCCGCTTTACTCGGTAGGGATCATTCCAGTTCGGTCTGAGCTTACCTACATCGGGCTCAGGCACCATAACTTTCCGAAGGACTAGGTCCCCGACACGGAAGTGCCGCTTCCTGACTCCGGCGTTATAGTACTGAGCCACTCTTTGCTGGTAGGCTGCGGTCCAGATATATGCGAGGTCTCGTACTTCTTCTGCCAAGTCGAGGTTGGTACGGAGCTCATTATCGGTTTCTTCGTCGTCGTATGCCTCCAGGCGTAATGTAGGTACTTCGATCTCGGCTGGGATTACTGCTTTCGTGCCATAAGTGAGGTTGAAGGGGGTTTCACCTGTGGCGGTCTTGACAGTGGTTCGATAAGCCCATAGTACGCTGGGCAGCTCATCTACCCAGAGTCCCTTAGTTCGGGCTAAACGAGCTTTTAGTCCGCGGAGTATGGCTTTGTTCGTGACTTCCGTTTGCCCGTTTGCCTAAGGGTGTGCTACCGAAATGAAATTCTGCTATATCCCCATCTCGACACACCAGTTTTGGAACTTGATATCTATGAACTGCTTACTGTTGTTAGAGATGAGCACTCGAGGTAATCCGAAGTGGCATACTATGCTCTTAAAAGAAGTTTTGTATAGTTCGAGCTGTGATTGTTGCTACGGGTTCCGCCTCTACCCACTTTGTAAAGTAATCCACTGCTACCACCAAGAATTTCCTCTGTCCTGTCGCTGGCGGGAATGGTCCAAGAATGTCTATTCCCCACTATGCGAAGGGCCATGGGCTGGTGATGTACTTCAGGTTGGCAACAGGTTGGTGATGGATGTCGGCGTGCCTCTGGCATTTATCGCATTTCTTGACAAGCTCGAGTGCATCTGCCTTCATTGTGGGCCAGTAATATCCTTGTCGTAGCGCTTTCTGTGTGAGAGCCTTGCCCCCCAAGTGTCCGCCACACAGGCCTTCAAGAGTGTCGTGGAGAACGAGCTCAGCCTCTGAAGGTCGCAAGCAGTGCAAGTAGGGGAGCATGTAGGATCTCAGGTACAGTCGTCCGTCTATCATGACGTACTTGGCTGCTCCTTCTGGCCACGTTGCGATCTGTAGGTCGGGTTCCATGAAGCAGGTAGCTCGCGAGTGGGTCAATCCAGCTTGGCTCTGTTTGTGCAACATGAGCGACATCTTTTGCCCCCCCTAAGAATGTTGGGCCGAGGTAGGTTCTCTATGTACACGGTCCTCATGGTATTGCTGCTCGTGTTGGTTAACCGGGACAGGGCATCAGCCTTAGTGTTCTCGGACCTTGGAATCTGCTTGATGAAGTACGATTGTAAGCTGCGTAGAACTTCCCTGGCCTTGGCTAAATAAGCAGTCATAGTGGGGTCGCGAGCTTCGTAATTGCTGGTGACCTGGTTGACCACGAGCAGGGAGTCGCTGCAGATGATGATGTGTTTCGCTTGTACCTCGTTCGATAGTGTGAGCTCGACTAGTAGTGCTTCGTACTCCAGTTCATTATTAGATGCCGCGAAATCGAACTGAAGTGCGTACTCCAGTTTCACCCCGTTTGGCCCGTATAGAATAGCGTCGGCTCCGCTTCCTTGTTGATTGGATGAGCCATCTACATAGAGGACCCAGGGCTCCTTGTTCCAAGTTGGCCTTGCTCTTACCGAGGCCGGCGCCGTACTGGTCGAAGCTTCCTCTTTCTGCTCGAGCTCAATCAGTTCGGGGGCTGCGGTGCTGAAGGTGCACTCTGCCACAAAGTCGGCCAAGGCTTGGGCCTTAATTGCCGTATGAGGCTCGTATCGGAGGTCGTACTCGCTGAGTTCGATGGCCCACTTCGTCAGTCTGCCGGATATCTCGGGCTTGAGTAAGACTTGCCTCAGAGGTTTGTTGGTGAGAACGACGATTGTGTGGGCTTGAAAGTACGGACGAAGCTTTTTAGCTACTGTGACCAGTGCATACGCCAACTTCTCAATCTCTGGGTACCTGGTTTCGGCATCCTACAGAACTTTACTCACATAGTAGATAGGTCGTTGGACCCGATCTACTTCCTTTATTAGTACCGAGTTGACCACCTCATCGCTCGCGGAGAAGTACAGGTTTAAAACATCACCCTCCTTGGGTCGGGTCAGAACCGGGATACTAACTAGGTATTTCTTCAGCTCGTCGAAGGTGAGCTGACATTCCTTAGTCCATTCAAAGTCTTTACTTTTCTTAATTGCCTTGAAAAAAGGTAGGCAGCGATCTACTGATTTGGACATGAAGCGGCTTAGAGTAGCCATACGGCCATTTAGCCTTTGAACCTCTTTCAACTTGCGAKGTGGCTTCATATCCAGGATAGCCTTTATCTTTTCGGGGTTTTTTTCGATGCCACGTCGGTTAACTATGTAACCCAGGAATTTACTCGAGGTGACATCAAAGACACACTTGTTAGGGTTCAATTTCATACTATAGTTGCACAGAATTTCAAAAACACATTGCAAGTCACATATTAAACAGTTCGAAAATTGGGTTTTGACCACCATGTCGTCTACATAGCATTCAACCTTATTGCCGATCAACGACTCAAACAATTTGTTGACAAGTCTTTGGAAAGTCGCCCCGACATTTTTTAGCCCGAAGGGCATGACCTTGTAACAATACAATCCTAGTTCGGTTATGAATGCTGTTTTTTCCTCGTCGGCGGGGTCCATCTTGATCTGGTTATAACCCGAGTATGCGTCCAGAAAACTCAGCAACTCGTGCCCTGAGGTCGTGTCCACTAGACGGTCGATCTTAGAGAGTGGAAAACAATCCTTTGGGCAAACTTGATTCAGGTCGGTATAATCGACGCAAATGTGCCATTTACCGTTGGCCTTTTTTACTAGAACGGGGTTAGCCACCCAACTCGGGTAATGGACCTCCCTGATGAAATTGGCTGCGAGGAGTTTCCCGACCTCCTCATCGACTAACCTCCAGCGCTTCGGGGCGAGGTTGCGTTTCTTTTGTCTAACTTATCTGACTATAGGATCAATATTTAGCTTATGAGTTATTATTTTTGCATCTATATCGAACATTTCTGTCGCAGACCAAGCGAATATATCTAAGTTTTTAAGTAAAAAGCTTACCAGCTGAGAACGGAGAGGCTCCTCGATCGTTGCTCCGATCTGGAGGGTCCTGGTTGGATCTTCTGCTGAGGTTGGGATGTGGACCGTCCCCTCGGTTGGTGTAGCTCGCGCCTCGAAATACTCCACAGGTTGCTCTAGCTCGAGGTTGTCTACCAGCTTGGTTTTCCCTTTGAGGGCGACAATATAGCACTTGTGGGACTCGAGCTGGGCGCTTCGCACTATCCCAACTCTGAAGTCCGTGGGGAACTTCATAGCCAAGTAGTAGGTGGACACCACTGCGTGAAGCGCGTGGGCGATATACTGACCTATAATGGCGATGTACGGGTAGGGAGTCGCGACCACCAAGAAGGTGTGCTCGAACCTTGCGATGCTAGGCCAGGTGCCGATCTCCATAGGTACTGAGATTCGCCCTAGGGGCTTAACTTCTTCTTCTCTAAAGCCTACTAGGGGAGTGCTTATTGGCTTGAGGTCGTCTTCCAGGAGTTTGAGCTTGTTGAACGCGTCTTTGAATAGGATGTCTGCTGAACTGCCGGAGTCGACTAGAATACGCTTCACCTCGAAGTCGTTGACCCTCATCTTTATAACCAGTGCATCACCATGGGGGTATTGGACCCCATGTGCATTGTCTTCCGTGAAGAATATCAGGTCTTTGGGCCTAGGTTGCTTCAGCGGATTCTACTCTTCGTGTTCCAGTTCGCGAACTGAGGATTTCCCTATGGCCGAGGTGCAGCCCGCGACTATGGATCTGCCAGTGATCGTGTTGATCATCCCGCGGATCGGTCTCTCCTCGGGCAACTGTCTTTGCGGTTGCTCATTGTGCCGATTGCTGGACTCGGGAGCATCTCTCCTTTGCTCCCCCTGCCGATCTACCTGGACTCGGTACTATGACCATGGTCTCTATGGAAGTGACAATACACATTTTTATTTCTTGTGGCAGGGTCTCCATTTAACCGAGGTGGCCACTTTACGAAAGGGGCATCTTTGATCGCCAAGGGGATTTCTCCTTGTTTTGCGTTGAGGGGTGTGAAGTTCGTTCTTTTAACCGAGGGAGTTCGGGAATGAAAATTTGACTTGTTACCTCCCCTGGTTAGGGACTTGCTTTTCCTCCTTTTGCCACCACTATTGTTCGAGCTGTTGTCTTCTCCCTTTCTTTTCTCCGCCGGGGCTACAGTCCTTTGGTTCATCTCCTCTTCGGTCCTGACGAACTGATCGGTGAGCTTGAGGAATTCGGTGATGTCTTTAGGCTTGTTTGCCACCACATGCCACTTGAATTCCCTGTGGGTGATACCCTTCTTTGCTACCACAAGTCTTACGACGGGATCTAAGTTTAGGATTAGCAAACAAGTGTCGTTTAGGCGTTTGATGTATCTTCAAATCAACTCTCTTTCCCTATGGACTATGCTGAGGAGGCTTTCTTGTGACCTTGGACACTTCTTGCTGGTGATGAAGTGCGAGGTGAATAACTGCACGAGCTGTGCCCAACTTCTAACTGTTCTGGGCGCGAGGTTTCTGTACCACGTGCAAGCATCCCCTTTGAAGGTCGTGGAGAAGGTAACACACATGCAAGTTTCGTCTGCCCTAGCGAGATGCATCTGGGACTGGAAAGAGTCTACATGGTCATTTGGGTCGAAAGGCTCGTCATACTTATCCAAGGGGACCCTGAAGTCTTTCAGCATCGGAGTGGCCAGGAATTCGGAGGACAGAGGAGAGGGCACCGAGAGGAGGGGAGTTGTTTTTGTGATTCTCAAGCTTACCTCCGCCTTACCTTTAGGCTACTCAGGTCGGCTAGGTCTAGCGAGCTGGCTTGGATCTACTGCTCGAGGTGCCTTAGCACGTCGCCTTCGTTGCTACTTGACTGGTTCCCCAGAAGTGATGCTAACCTCCGTGTTGTCAGATGGTGTCTTGGATGGAAGTGATTCGGACTGTTGACGCCGGTTACTGCGGACAGAAAGGCCTTGTCTGGAGTCCGCGTCTAGGACCTCAAACCGGTTTCCTACAAGTGAACCTTCAGGTTACGAGGGCCGGGGTGGACTGGCTCTGGTGGATCGAGTATCTCCGAGCTGTTTACTTGCTGCGAGGCGGGGGAAGTCTCTCCCCGGAGAGACGGACGGCTGTTCTGACGATGAGGCTTGCTTGGTGTGATCGGGCACTGAGGTGAGGCTGACTGTTGGTTCTGTTGCAGCGGTGGGAACTGCTGCTGGTATATGTGGTGCAGAACCTGCTGTTGGTAATGTTGGAACTGCTGGACCTGTTGCATTTGGGGTTGAATAGCCCGCACATAGTGTACCAGGTCATTAAGTTGGTTTTGTCTGACTCCACGGGGAACCACTGAGGATTCAACGGAAGTCGCACCCACTACAGGGGGAAGTGGGGCGTTCACGGGCACAGTTGGTTGGGGCACAGTTAGTGCTGGGATCCCACCCGCGGAGAGCGGTATGGTGAACTGACCTATGCAGACAGATGAGAACTAAGGTTGCCCCCCGGAGACGTTCGCTTCGTTGTGTTGTCCGGCTTCGCTGGAGGAAGCCATGGATTTGATTTTGGGCTTGAGATTTTGGAAATGGAAACAAGGGCTTTTAGTAGCGAGTTCCCACAGATGGCGCCAAATGATGTGGCATAATCTGGCTGCTCCCTGTTGGAGAGGATCTGGCTGCCAGCAACGATGGTGACTGAGTAACCTGCAAGAGATGAATCAGAGATCCCGGGGTGGCTTACCCGACGGGGATACTTCGATGGCTAAGTTAGCACGTAGTAGAGAGCTTGAAGATGATATCAGAGAATTAGAGAGCTAGAGAGCAAAGATTAAACATCATACCTTCGCCCCTGGGGGGTGAGGTCTTTATATACTAGAGTTGAAGGGATGAGAGATCCGTCATATGGATGGCCAAACCCTGTAGGAAGGTAGGGCGAAATTTCAAAAATTTCTCTCTCTCTCCCATGTGAAAATCACATTCCCTGTTTTAGAAAAACAACATTTTTCAATGATCAATCTTGAACTAAGAACCAAACCAGATCTAAACCAAAACAGTAGGAGAGGGGTATACCTGATACGAAAAAATAATATCTTCCAATGGAGGTGTTCATGCCCAAGGAAGGATCCAAAGACTACTCCCACTGAAAATGACACATCGTAGGGTGGAGCAGAATCAACAGTGTTCCTCCAAAGAACCAAATCCTTCCAAAGAACCCAATCAGTTTTTCACCAAAAAACTGATATCAAGAACGCTTCTTGGTCACTCCTACAACAAAGGAGGTTGAACTGGCTGTGGCAGCAACTGGAGGAGAACGCAGGGAGAAGATGGCGCAGTCACACTAGTGTTGTCTTCTCTCTGTGTAAACTGAGATCTAATCTCTGGAATTTGGGATGGGCTGAATGGTTCGCCCCCTCCTCCTTTTATAGCCTTAAAGAGAGCTCATAATCTCATTAGGAGTTTCCTAATCCAAATCTGTATTTGGATAAGGAGTTCTCTTTAAGAGATAAGGATAAGTCCTTATCGTATCTGCAGATTAGATCAGCTCTCTCATAATCTTATCAGGAGGTTTCTAGATCCAAATATGTATTCAGATCTAGACTCTCTGTGTGGATAAGGTAAGACCCTATCCTATCTGCTGATCCAATCCCAGATCCGCCCCTCTCTTTAATTAGTCCAACTAAACCAGTTCAAAATGGGCTTTAGGCCCAATAAGTTTGTGTGCTCATTAACCTTCCAATTTGCTGCCCAGTTGGGCTTCCTTGTATGGCGTGGGACCCAAACATTGATCTACACATCAGCCACATGGGTTCAGCTCAGCCTCTGTTACAAGGCTTGGCCGAATTCACTGAAAAGACAGTGAACCCCCTGAAGCCCATCACATGGATTCCTAATGAGCCCAACACTTATACTAAGTGGTCCCTGGGCCAAGCCACCTTATAAAACCCATGGACTGTGGGTAGATGTAAGATTATCCCATCAGGTACTACCCTCAATGGTCTTACACTTAACCTTTCAGCCCATAATGATCAAACATTGCCTGACTAGAGAGGACCTCTCCCTTGGCTGCAACGAACAGTGTTGCACTCTCTACTCAAATGGGTCCCGGGAATTAAAACCTTTTGCAAACATTTTTGAAACCATAATATATATATGTATATCCGTATATAAATATATTTTGCAAAACAAATTTCAACGATTGAAATCGGTTGCTGGCAGTCTTGGTTTCCATCAGAGAGAGTGCAACCCCGATCATTACCTTTGTCCGACAAAGGGGCTGATCCTGTCACTATGATCACCCACTCAGATGAATTCTCGAACTGTCTCAACATACCCAGGTTTTGACCCCCGCTAAGGATCTCACTGATTGGCATATCAAAGACAGCCCAATCCGACATCTGGTGCAGTATCATAATTGAGTCTAGGGGTTAGGTGTAACTTTCCAGTTTTTCCCACTAATCACCAAGGTCCAAGGCAATACCAGAAATCTGGTCCGGTTCAGGGTTTCAAGTAAACCTACACTGCATGTACCTCGGGTCTCACCCTAGCAGCTGAGACAAGCCACCCCAACACTTGGCGGCACATCAGTGTCAGCCTTAGCAGGATAAATCTCCCCAAACTTATCCAATGGCTGTTGACGGGGGCCTGCACAAGTGGTAGAGCATGTGGTTTAATTCGATACAATGCGCAAAACCTTACCAGCCCTTGACATATGAACAAAAAAACATGTCCTTAACGGGATGGTACTGACTTTCATACAGGTGTTGCATGGCTGTCGTCAGCTCGTGTCRTGAGATGTTTGGTCAAGTCCTATAACGAGCGAAACCCTCGTTGAACATTCTAAACTAGCACGAGTCTCATAAGTGTCCAGTTTAAGGGTATTACATAGAAACACACCACTATAACATGAATCAAATATGTACTTTATTCATTTACAATAAATGTCATAATGTACATCAATCTGATTGGAGCTAAGGGCATACATTGTCTAATAGGAGTCTCTGCGGGTTTGGTGGAGTAGTTCCTGGATCCTCGTTGTTATGGGATCCGCTTTCGTGTTAGGTGGGGATAATGCCACCAACTGGTAAGGTTGCCCATCTTCGCCTGATTCGGGGAGTGGGTGAGCTAATATAACCGTTAAGGTGCGATCCCGTAAGATGTGGGGTATGGTGGTGAGCTCCTCGGGGTTGTCACGCGGAGGTCGGTCTGACTAGGTAGCGAGTTGCCTGTGAAGTGCCAGGCTACTTGGTGGCGAGCTGCCTGAGCTCGTGTTCTTCAGACCCGACTTGCTTTGAATGCCGTAGTGCCTTAATACTGAGATGATCTTGCGCCGAGGTAGGCTTGTCCCGAGGTGAACTCTTTTCGAGGTGGTCCCAGCTGTCCGAGCTTGATCTGTAGCGGACTTGGTACCATTATCCTGGTCGCAAACTGGTACTGAGGTGATCTTAGTTCGGGATGATCTTAGCTCGAAGTAACTCTAGTTCGGGGTAACAGGGTACCCGAGGTTGCTTTGTAGCGAACTGATCATGTTGAGCTGTTATTTGTGTTTAGTCACATCCACGTGCCGATCTGATCTTGCTGGGTTGTCACTTATGCCGAGTCACGTCCACGTGTCTCCCTATTACGAGGTCGAGCCAAATTTCCCTTCATCAAATTATATATGCATCTACATTGTATAAATAATTTTTACTTATCACACTTAATTTTTGTTTAACATAATCAATATATAATTCTTTATATATTCTTTTGATTGTTACTTTATTTATTTTTTAAAGATTTATTATTTAACTACCATATTATCGGTTAATCCAATTGACCTAAACCACTAACCCATTGGCCAAAAAGAAAAATAGATTGGTTTTTATGTTAACATTAAAATTTATGTTACATTTTCGTCATTGATAAAATTATTTATTTTGTATAATACTTGTTTTTGTTCAATATAATGAATGTATAATATTAGAGATGTACTCAATGTTTTATTTTTTATAAATATAACATTAGGTATGTGCCTAAAATTTTCTCTATTTTTTTTATTTTTGTGATTCTTTTTATTTTCTATTTTTAAAAATTTATTATTTATTATTTTTGATTCTTTGTATTTAAATTCTTGTAATAAATGTGCATGTGTGTTGCACATAGAAATTTTAAATAATAATAATATTATTATTATTATTATTATTGTTGTTATTATTATTAAATTTTGTATTCCATTTCTTCCATAAGTAAAAATTATTTTTTATTTAATATGATGGATGTGGAACATTAGAAATGTTTCCAAATGTTTTCCACAAAATTTTGTGCTTTTTTCATTTTTTTGTATTCTATCTTGTTTAAATATTTATTATTCAATTATGACATCATAAGTTTCTTTGAAAAGTTGGATCATTGACTCACCATCTAGATAAGAAAATAGCTTACTTTTGGATCGGTTTTAAATTATTTTCATTACTTGTACTTGTTTTAGTTTTTAAAGATTTTATATGTAACTATCATATCATCTATTAATCCATTTGACACCAAACCACTAACCCACTACCCAAAAAGAAAATTAGTTTGATTTCTAAGTTGACATTAAATTTTGTATTACATTTCTGTCATTAATAAAATTATTTCTTATGTATAACACTCATTTTTGTTCAACATAATGAATGTATGATGTTAAAGATGTATATGTGCCCAAAATTTTCTCTATTTTTTATTTTTGTGATACTTTGTATTTTATATTTAAGAAAAAAACATTATTTAACTATGACATCATTTCATTTATAGATTGATTTTGAATTTAGCATTCCATTTTCATCATTAGTAAAAATATTTCTTACATTTCATACTTATTTTTGTCCAGTATAATGAATATACAATATAAGAGATATGCCCAATTATTTTTTTTTGTATTAAATATTTTATTTATTTTAATTTTTAATTATGACATTATTTATTAACCCATTTAACCCCAAATGGTTGAATTGCTTACCCACCACCGGGAGGAAAGAAAATGATTTTATTTTTAAATTGCTTTTCAAAATATTTTTTATTCTATTAAAATTAATGTTATGGGTTTAATCAATATAATTTAATGAGGAGAAAAATATATCTTAAATATAGGACTTAATGAAAGAATATACGTTATATATGGGATTTAATGAGAAAGAATAGAAAAATAGTTTTATTTTCAATTGGTTTTAAATTTTACATTCATTTCCACCATTAATAAAAACCTTTCTTAATTATCATACTTATTATTGTTAACTATGTTGAATATATGATGTTATAAATATTCACATTTTTTAATTCTTATATTTTTTGCATTTTATCTGTTTTTGAATTTTATTATTTAATTGTGGCAAAATGGGTTAACCCATTTGACCCAAAATGGTTTAATTTATTACCACCGCCTAGATGAAAGCACTATTTTTTTTTCTAGGTAGATTTTAAAAGTATAAGTTTTTATGTTATTGGAAGTATTAATTTATTATGTATGGATTTAATTAATAAAATTTAATGATGAGAAGACAAAAAATATCTTAAATATATGTATCCATGAAGGTGAATGCAAGTTAATACCTTAAATGTTTGATTTAATGAGAAGAAATTGATTGCATTGAATATCTTAAACTTACCTCTTTATAAATCATTTAATATCGATAATCGATTACCTATTTGCCCTAATTTTTTATCAATAAATTTAAATATGAAAGGGTAAATTTTGTCCTCATAAAAGTAAAGAAATAATATTGAGGCTATTTGTGCTTATTAAAATTAAGGGAAATTGTCTAAAACTCACCATATGTTTTTAACATTTCTCTTAAACTTACCACAACTTTTCAAAATGTGTAAAATTCACCATGTCGGTAAGTTTTTATTTTCCAAATTCATCTTCCGTTAGTGCACCATTAATGCTTCTTAACATAGGTGTCAATATTAGCATAAATAACAATTTTGATGACCAAATTACCCTTGAATGGTGAGTTAGAGGAAAAATGGTCTTTTTCAGTTTTCATTTTTCATTTTTTTTGCATTTTTAGTGTTTTTAGAAAATTTCAAATGTTTTTTATCATTTCTGTTTTTTACATTTTTCTATTTTCTACAATATATAAATTTCCCTATATTTTTATTATTTATTTACAATTTCCGTGTTTTTATATAATTTTTGGTGTTTTTTCTACAATTTTTATTTTCTGATTTTGTAATTTCTATAATTTTTTTATATTTTTATGTATTTTATATTTGAAAATGTTTTTTTTTTAACTTTTCCTTTTTGCATGTCTAAATATTAAAATGGTAATATATTAACACCTGCTAATTTATTTTGTATATATTTTATATTTTTCTATGAAGGTTAAAATGGTAATATATTAACACYCGTTAKTCTGTTTAACGTCAAGTTAGTGACATGGTGAGTTTTAGACATTTTGAAAAGTTATGGTGAGTTTAAGAGAAACGCTTAAAACTCATGGTGAGTTTTAGACAATTTTGCTAAAATTAATGTTATGGGTTTAATTAATGTAATTTTATGAGGAGAAAAATATATCTTAAATATAGGATTTAATGAAAGAATATACTTTAGATATGAGATTTAATGAGAAAAAATAGGAAAATAGTTTTACTTTCAATTCGTTTTAAATTTTACATTCATTTCCACCATTAATAAAAATATTTCTTAATTATCTTACTTATTATTGTTTACTATGTTGAATATATGATGTTATAAATATTCCCATTTTTTTTTATTTTTATATTTTTTGCATTTTATCTGTTTTTGAATTTTATTATTTGATTGTGGCAAAATGGGTTAACCCATTTGACCCAAAATGGTTTAATTTCTTACCACCGCCTAGATGAAAGCACTATTTTTTTTTCTAGGTAGATTTTAAAAGTATAAGTTTTTATGTTATTGGAAGTACTAATTTATTATGTATGGATTTAATTAATAAAATTTAATGATGAGAAGACAAAAAATGTTTTAAATATATGATTCCATGAAGGTGAATGCAAGTTAATACCTTAAATGTTGGATTTAATGAGAAGAAATTGAATGCATTGAAAATCTTAAACTTAGCTCTTTATAAATCATTTAATATCAATAACCAATCACCCTATTTGCCCTTATTTTTATCAATAAATTTAAATATGAAGGGATAAATTTTATTTTCATAAAATTCCAAAAATAATCTTGAGACTATTTGTGTTTTTTAAAATAATTTTTATTAATAAATTTAAATATAAAAGGATAATTTTTGTCCATCGGTGCCTTTTGAATTAGTACAATGGATAATAGATGATCAATTGTTGATATTCTGATAACGTGCTAAGACTGAAGAGTGCTTACATAGATAACATGGACGAGGAATCTTCGGAGAATTGCTGAACATGCATGTGAGCAAGTGGAGATACACTAACAAATTAAAAAACAAGGATGGTTCTGCTTTGTCACGGGCACCGGGGCACGACCGACTACATATTCCTCGTACTTCAATATTCACTCTTCCACTCTCCCTGCGCCCGTGGCTTAACTTTTTATTGGAATCAATAATAAAGCTGTTAAAGCAAGAAAAAAGTTAAAATATTGATACGGTCTCTGAAAGGAAAGAAGGGTGTTTCACTTCTCATTTCATTTCCTTCTTCAAGTGTAACTAGAAGAAGACAAATAGTTAAGGAGACAAATAGTTAGCGACAAAATAAGATGCCCAATCATGAAAGAACATGCCCATTGATTGAGGACTCTCTTGATGAATTATTCACCAATCAATTCATACAATTGTCAGCTTGTACATGAGTTGACAATCCATTTGAGTAAGTTTTGATGGATGGGTTCAGGGTGGGTGAGAATAAGAAGTGGTAGTAGGAGAAAGCCAACGCGGAATGCAAAGAATGATACAACATTTTGGGCAACAGAATTACAGAAACAATTCAATGGTGGTGGTGTAACCGTGTAAGAAAGTTGCTCTTTATCTTCCTCGTGCACTCACACACTGCACCCAGTTAATCCTAATCTCATTCTTTTTTACACTAACATGATGGACCCTAAACCCCAATCACATCTTTCAAATCTAGTCACGCCTTACAAATTTGCCACCCTGTGTTGACTAGGACGGAATGCCTAACTCACGTTCTATGGAACAATATCAGATATTATTGATATATTGGGAAGAACTTTTTTTTTTGTCTTGTTTAAATGTGGGAAAATTTTCGATTAGTACCCTGTACTTTGGGCTTAGTGTCATTATGGTCCCTGAACTTTAAAATGCAATAATTTAGTGCCCGAACTTTCAAAATGTGCCAATCCATTACTTGCTGTTAATCAATTCATTAATCAGACATTAAGTGACATTTGAAAAGACACAAATGCCCTTCAAGTGTCATCTAAGTTTCTTTATCAACCATTCAAACATTGACAAAAAAATTAACAATCCCAAATCTTTGCCTCTTTTATTCAAAAAAGTTGGGGTTACAATGCCCACTGAATAGAAGATGCAAGGATTTGGGACGTTCATTTTTTTGTCAATATTTTGGATGGTTGATAAAGATAAGGGAAAATTTCTTAAACTACCCCTAAGGTTTAGGAAATTGACCAACTCTACTCCTACTATTTCAGTATTGTCTTAAAGTACCCCTATTATTTTTGACAATTGACTAAATCCTCCTTATCATTAACGTCTGTTAACAAGAAAATGAAAAATACTATTTTACTCATTATTCTCCTTCAAATTTTCAAAATGAAATAATAACATTAATCTGCATCCTCACAGCAGACCTTCACTTTGACTCGCACTTCAACAGAGTTACCATGTAATTACTGTGCACTTCAAAGACTGGTGAGAAGTGGAATGACTGAGTATGGATTTGTTTGTTTTTCAAGGGTTTTTGTTAGTCCTTGATTGAGCTTCAGTGAGAAAACTCAGACCGAAAAAGAGGAGTTTCTGTTAGTCTCTTATTTTGAGACTCGAACCTCAAACACCTTTGGATGGACGGTCCTTTATACTCTATTGGCTCCACATAGAATGAATCTCTTACAAAGTTGGCATCCTCAGGACCAACAAAGAGGAGTTTGTAAAACATGAGCCACTTCACTTATCGGGATCTTTTATGAAGCACTCAAATAAAAAACTTTAAGTTGGTTATTCTCTCTCTATGAAAAGGTAGAGGAGGTAGTCAAACTATCACAATAAGAGGAACTCTAACAAGAGTCACACTCAAAGGGTGTTTGTCTTTTCAAATGTTAATTAAGGGCTAATTAATAAATTGATTGACACATTTTAAAAGTTTAGATATTGAATTGTTACATTTTAAAATTAAGGGACCAAAATGACTTTAGGCACAAAGTAAAGGGTGCTAATAGAGATTTTTTCCTTTAGGCTTAGTTTGAAAAGAGTACAAGTACAAATATGTAGAGTGCAAAATCTTGTATTTTGTATTATTTTAAATATATTTATATTATACATTTTTATATTTATACACCCTTCAAACTGAGTCTTAGAAAAAAATACAAATGCAAATATATATAATGCAAATGCATACAAAATAATATATATAATGCAAATGCATACAAAATAATATATATAATGCAAATGCATACAAAATAATATAAAATATATATAATGCAAATACATACAAAATAATATAAAATATATATAATGCTAATGGAGAATTTCCCTTTTAAATAAATTTGAGGTTGAGGATGGGTTTGAAATGATAAAGCATGTTTCCATCCAAGATAGTCAACTCTCAATTTACATCACATTCACTGTGACTTTACATGTTGTTGAGCCAGCTAGCATAGGCCATAGAGGAGGTTGGCTGGTTGGGGCGAGTCCAACAAAAAATTGTCCCAGCATTCCAACATAATAGAGTGGGGACAGTTATATTGGGACTTGGGAGGATTGAGGGGATCGTCATTCATTAGACTGGGGACTTTTTTATTCTTTGGTAGAAGAGACTGAAACTCACCTCCACCAAGTCACCATGTAGACGTGCGGACGCAGATGATATCTAAGAGTCCAGTCCTTAATCTCACAACGCCTTCCAGGCATGCGTGAGAATATCTTCCGTACTTTCTATTGTTTTAGGAAAATCTTTCTAATACACGGTGAAATAAGGCTGTGAGGTCGGTGTGAGCCCGTAATGTGCTTTTTGTGTGGAGCAAATCCCGATTCGATATAATAACGTATTGAGACGGTTTTTTATTAATAGGAGATCCGGCCCATCCGTTCTCGATAGCTTTTTATTCATTTTATATTAGGGAAAAATACGAAAACATACGATGCAGAATTCTGAATTCCAGCTCCCTCTACAACTAGCCCTCTCCCCCTATAAACCACATCCATTCCCCCTGTACTTGAGCTTAGTAAATTCTGATCTGGGCTAATTGGTACTTTTCCCTTTATATTATTATTATTTTTTATATATTTGTCTCACGAGTCATGAAACGAAAGAACTGAAGAACCGAGAAGGCGAGGAAGACCTCGTGTCGGCCACCAGAGTATAGTGTGAAGAGGCTTAATAGAGAGACACAACCACGAGCTGATTGCTCCTTTCAAGTATACAATTCGCTTTATCGCTTGCTTAACTCTCTCTCTCTCTCTCTTTCTCTGAAGCATCGAGACAACTGCTTGTGGACAAGCCGCTGCTTAGACTGTAACTCCCCCTGCTCCCTAAGTTGTATCTCTCATTCATTTGATGCTTTCCGTCGCAGCTCAAACATCGCAGGTTTCCGGGTACCTTTTTTTTTTATATATAATTCCTTTTGATTTCGCAATATATACTGTTTTTTACTCTTTGAAACAACTATAGATTATCAAAGATTAGCTGCATTTCCCATATCACCTACTTCAGTTTTTGCCCTTTCTTTTAATCATAATGCTTTAATTTGTGCAGATAGATCGCCGTTGTTAACGACTTTTCCCGTTTGCTTGGCGCCTTCTTCTTGGAGGATTCCGCCTCCGTTTTCAGTGCTTCTTTACCTCCTTTCGGTTTCCCCCTTTGTTTACACTTGCAGACCACCAAAATCACCGAGAAGTTTGTCGATGCATACTTGTCCACTTCAGTCGACATCTCTTTTGGAGCTTGTTCGCATTTCCCACAAATCTTCCGTCCCTTAAGTTCACTTTGGACTTTGGAGGTTTCTCCTTAGTAATCTTTCTAGAAATAACTACATTTTGGAGCTTTGTCTTTGGGATTTCTGCCGGTAAACTTGAGTATAATCTCGCTTTCCAGTTTCCAACTCCCGTGGCTTTCAGCTTTCTTATTTTGCAAATCTGTATCTTACCAAAAATAGAAAAAAGGGGCTATTCACTTCATCTGTTTGTTTCTTCCATTTATAAGTCTTGAGTTCTTAGTTTCTTATCCTGCCGTCCTGCGCCGCTCTTCATTTTTCATAAGATTCGTAGTGATCTCTCTTGCTATCGTAAATAATTTATTTTCATTAACAAAGGAAACCTTTGTTTCATTCGTTTCCTGTCATTAAAACTTTTCTCAGACGATCGTAGTTTCCGTCAGGCAGGTTCCAATCACACTCACACCCTCCACACAAAAGTGAGGGAAAAGAGGGAAAAAAATGCTTCGATATCTCCTTTCCCTACTATGCTTTTCGTTCATTGTGCCATTCCTGAAATCTACGTCCGCCGCCGGCGACGTGATAACATGCTCCGGGACTGTACCGATGAGATACCGGAGCGATAAGATCTCTATTACCGACTTCGGAGGTGTCGGTGATGGGAATACGTTGAATACGCAAGCGTTTCGGGCAGCGATATATCGGATTCAACATCTCAGGAGGAGAGGCGGCACGCTTCTCTACATACCTCCAGGCGTTTACCTTACCGAGAGCTTTAACCTGACCAGTCACATGACTCTGTACTTGGCTAGGGATGCCGTCATTAGAGCTACTCGGGTAAGCACTAAGCACTTCGATGCAATGCACTCTTTTTGTATGTTTTCACTCCACATCCGTGTTACTTGGTACTCTTTTCTGTTTGGTTAAATTTCACCATCATCACCCTGTAATGCCAAAAAAAGAAAAGGTGGGGGCAGAGCATTAGAGCAGGGTGCACCGTGCATGTGAGGTCCCCTGACCTTAGGCGGGTTTGATCACGCGTCTCCATTCTAGGACTAACGAGGAGTGACCATCTTAACTACTAGTTATCGGCAATTACACCAAAACCCTCTCAACCTCTCTTTTTAAAAAGTTAAACTCCATACTCTATGCCATCGGAGGTGTTTCACTTAACTACTTCATTTTGTGCCAGATTCCCCTGAATTATCATAACCTGAGTAAATAGACATCTTTGTTAACAAATCACTTTAATTGAGCTTATATATTATGAGAAGTCTTAGAAATTTCTCCACCAGCTAATCTTTAGTTGAGGCCAGTCCTGATCATTTGTAATTTCATTGCACTTACGCTCAATGTTAGATCTTTCCAGCTGGCCACTTGAGTTTATCAAGCGCTTGATCTAATCAACTATTTGAGATTGTCTGGATAAATGTTATAAAACAAGACCATAAATTCTAATTAATGTCTTCATCTTGTTAACTTTCTCCTCCATACTTGACCATACAGGATACATGGAATTGGCCCTTGATAGACCCCTTGCCTTCTTATGGAAGGGGGAGGGAACTGCCTGGAGGGAGGTATATGAGTTTTATCCACGGGGATGGGATTCATGATGTAATCATCACAGGTGATTTCCAACTTATATTTCCCTGTTTTCTGCTTGTGTTTACTACATATGCTAGTTACTAAAAACTAGTTTATGGCTTTCATTTTAATTACTATTATAGTGAAATTACATATTGCATTCCCCC
>NW_010729101.1:3762050-3807604 GCF_000365185.1 Nelumbo nucifera | reverse complement strand
AAGGACATGGAAAAAGCCTATTTGGTCTAGATGCATGCTGATTGGGTGTATAGAGTGCTTTGACTATTTCATATGATATCTCAGAAAAGCTGTCATCTTTTTCAAATTTTAATGTGCCACACCACTTTGGTGATTCGAGAAATGCCATTTTAGTTATTTGAGAAACCCCTCTTGTCATAGATCACAATATGTAATCATTGCAGCAATGGTTTTTTTCCCCCAAAAGTGGCTTTCTGAACAGAATTGAAGAGTGTTTCCATTTTTTCTGTGTGGCAAGCTGGTGAAACAGAATAATTGTGAAACATATTGGTGCCAAACATGCACTTAGTCAGGTCATATAGCAGAACATGCTCCACACCAGTACTGTAAAAGCTGGACCAGATGTTAGGACTGAGTTGAGGGTGGATTGAGTCGTGCCAGTCTGTTCTGTACAGCAAATAGGATAATTGTTAAAAACTGGGCAGAACTGTCATACCAGATGACTTAACCAAGAAAATGACATTAACAACCTAAGTAGTTGATGGTTCCACTTCAATGGATTTTCTTTTACCCTTAACTATTTTTGGGCTATTCAATTAGTGATGAATCTGGAGTGTTATATCAAATCCAGAACTTGCACTTTTTTCTAATACAAAATGTCATTTATCAATTATACTCCTTTCAGTAGAATTGGGATCTTCTCCTCACACAGCGCACCTCACACTGACCTCACAGGCGCATCCCACCGTGTATTGGGGACATCTCCCATGAATAATAACAAATAAGTATGGGAGATGTTCCCAATACATGGTGAGATGTGCCTGTGAGGTTCGTGTGAGGCGTGCTGTGTGAGGAGCCAGATCTGAACTCCTTTCAGTAAAATGATTAGTTTCTTTGCAGGTGAGAATGGGACAATTGATGGCCAAGGTGATGTTTGGTGGAACATGTGGAGGCAAAGAACACTCCAGTACACAAGACCAAATCTCATTGAATTTATGAATTCGAAAGACATAATCATTTCCAATGTGATTTTCCGCAATTCTCCCTTCTGGAACATCCATCCTGTTTATTCCAGGTAACAATTAAAGAAAATGACTTTGCAACTTTACATCTTATTAGACCTTAATGAATTTCTTTACTTTTCTTAAAAAGTCCTAAATTAATGCATAGACATATTAGTGTATTCCTATATTCTGCTTAGAAAAGGAAATATGATTTTGGTTGTAACCTCTGTCAAAGCATATTATTTTATAGCCTGGAATACCTCCTAAGATTACTGGGATCAGGGAAAAGCAGATACTGGCTGGCCTAAACTGGGTTGCCACTCAACATCCATACCAGTTTGGCTGCTGGAGATGGAGAAAAATGAGATGAAGTGGGAATGGCTCAGAGGATGAGTGGACATTTGCTAGGACAGGTTTGACCATTTGAGTATGTGTTTGTGAGATGATTGATATGCTTGATCTTTCCCCTGAAACCCTCTCTACTCTCAAGGCCCCTGTTGAGAAGCAATGGAGTGTAGAAGCTATAAGTAATTTTTGGCAGGGAATGCCCATGCCCTCCAACAGCCCATCTTTTACCATGAACAAAGGGAAAAAAATCATTTACTAAAAACCAGTCAGCCTATCTCACATTCAAGTGTATCACATAATGTCCTACAACATGCTAACATGCATGTGACTCATCTCAATTGCATATCTCTAGTTGTTTTTTTGGCATTGTGTTTTCGTAGTTGGCAAATTACTCTCTGTACAAAACAGACAAATTTCTTTTCTTGATCGGATTTTCTTCTTGTCAGGAATTTATAAGAATTTTGGTTGCTACTGGGCTTATTGTAATTGGGTCAGATTGGTTTTCCCCTGTACAGAATTTCATTATACAGGGGCTATCCTTGTATCTTGTTTTTTGGCTTTTAATGAAATACTTTACCTTACAGTTTCCTAAAAAAATGATGGTCTAGACTATGGCTACAGAAATCATAGCTTGAATAATTGTATAACTAATCACAGAAAAAAAAGAATCGTTTAACTGGTATTTCTCTTCTTGAAGTAATGAAAAGTAGTAAGAACAGTAATTTCTTGATGAGTTTGGCTTACTTGCCCATCTTTCTACTTTGCAGCAATATTGTTATCCGATACGTCACCATTTTGGCTCCAGGTGACTCGCCCAACACTGATGGAATTGATCCAGGTAACTGCTCAATGGTGATACATGAATATGAAATTGATCATATAGTCTGAAGCAATGGTGATACAGTCTGCCAGGGAAGGGGGGCTTGGATCTGATAGCTCGAAAATTGGCATAATTACCCATCTTAATCCTCAAATCCACTGCTTGCTTTTGGGAAATAAATGAAATTATGTCTGATGGTCATGTGGAACCTTAGATGGCTAGCATGATTCATTGATGGCTTGTTACAATATTGGATATAAACATTCCTATTACCTGGAAAGTCTTTGTAATTTATCAATATGAGTTCACTATTGTCTGATGCAGATTCCAGCTCCAATGTTTGCATAGAGGACTCGTACATTGCTACAGGAGATGATATGGTGGCAGTGAAAAGTGGGTGGGATGAATATGGCATTGCCTATGGCCGTCCTAGCTCCAACATCACCATCCGGCGGGTGACAGGTTCATCCCCATTTGCTGGAATTGCAATTGGAAGTGAAACCTCTGGTGGAGTGGAGAATGTCTTGGCGGAGAACATAAATCTATATAAAATGGGTGTTGGTATCCATATAAAGACAAATATTGGCAGGGGCGGTTTCATAAGAAATATTACAGTATCAGATGTGTACATGGAGAATGCACGAAAAGGAATAAAGATTGCAGGGGATGTCGGGGACCATCCAGATGACAATTTCAATCCCAACGCTCTCCCTGTTGTCAAAGGGATTACGATCAAGAATGTGTGGGGTGTGCAGGTTCAGCAGTCTGGGTCGATACAGGGCTTGAAGAATTCACCGTTTACAGAGATTTGTCTCTCCAATATCAACCTTCGTGGTGTGTTGGTGCCAGGAACTACCCCATGGAAGTGCTCTGATGTCAGTGGGGCTGCTTTTGAGGTAAGCCCCTGGCCGTGCTCGGAACTAATCAGCAAAAGTGGGACTGGTTCCTGTTCGGTTCCTTTTTGAGATAATGTACAACTCTGAATTTGTTCGTTTGGCAACAGAAGGATGACTATTTAATTGAAATGAGTCTGTGTCAATGCAATGCAGTCTTGTAACTCTGTTGATCCTATACAATGCAAATGCAATGTGTTGACTTGAATGACAATCCAATTAGTGCAAATGCCTATCCATTTTAACTCTTCAATGCAATTGCAAAGTTTGGACATGTCCAAACTCGAATGGACCATACTTCATGGGCAGATAACTGAGCGTTATGGGTCCGGTCTTCAACAATTGGTGGATTGTAACCGGTTCTCCACTCCTGTTCGCCTGTGGGTATGGTTTGGGCCAGCTTTTCAGACCTAATTTCACCTTAGGACAGTCTGACTTTCAATATGCAAATTAGGTACCATACTTTTAAAATTAATTTCAATTCAGTTAGGAACAAAATAATACATACTTCTTAAATTTGAAATATGCATAGATCGACTATATATATATATATGTATATATTCATATTCATATTGTGCAAAATTCGATATTAATAATAAAAAATGGATTAAACACAGGAGCCGGCTGATGAATGTAATATTGTTTATCTTCTTTTGAAATTACAAAACGATAAGTGTTGTATTTTTTTATGTAACCTAAATACCTAGTTTAGTTTCCCAAGTCAAATACAGAAACAGCCCGTCAAGAGGACGGAGTCATCAGCCAGTGTACTCGTAATAGTAGTCAATGCAATATTATTCCAAGGCATTTCATCAGAATTGGGTATGACAGGGAAGAAATGTAGACTCCAACCCATGTAATGACAGATATCTCCGCAAGAGTTTGTATTTTCAAATTGTTCAGAGCTCTACGCAATGAAAGACTGAAAGTCAACTCTACCTACAACCTCAGAATGAAAAGAACAATTCATTTCTAGCACACCCATTCGCCTCATTACTCGATTGAACCTTGTCCTCAACTACACTTTGATCGAGCTTTATGAGACCCTTGAGCAACTTGCATGAAGCAGTGGGAAAAGAAATGAAGAACTGCCATTAGAAAAGATGTGACCTTCGATTAAGTGGAATGACATAACTGGATTTGTTTGATCAGCCTCAAATATTTGGTGTGAGGCTCTGTTGGGTTGAGTATTTTTGTAACTAGTGCTCTATAATTAACAGAGGTCAAGAGGTTGCAATTAAACGAATGATGTCCGATTAGGAATGAAGTTGGGTTCAAGAATCAAGACTTCCTAGCGTGGTCAATTCATATGCCTATTTATTTGGACTGTGAAATATGGTGGCATAAAATTAATGGACCTAACACCTCAGCTCATAAACCACACCACTTTCATGATTATAACATGTTATAGACAGTTCATAAAACCAGGGGGCGGGTACACAAGCATGTGCGTAGGACCGACCTCCACATAAGAGATAACACCGCTAAATTATTGAATTATGGGCCACTCTTGTATATGAGTCTCTTGTGACTTTCATTAAGGGCTCTCTTCATTCCATACACTAGTCACGTGTGAATCTCAACATAACATTTAATAAACCACTTATGCTTCAGCCAACAAGATGACGACGATTGATCAAATGGTTCACTATAACGTACTAGCCTTTTGTCTTTCACGAGGTTTTAGCGTCAGGTCATTATGGTCCTACATAAACTGAATCTGCTTTAGGTAATAGTCACCACCTTTTACCACTTTCAAGATGTTACAGTGATCATTTAAGGTGGACATGTAATGGGAGAAGGTGAATTGCATTATCCATCTAGTTTAATGTAAATGTTACTTTGTCATGCTAATAGTCTACAAGAACAGCAGAGTCAAAACATGGACATGAAAATAAATTATGTGACTTGCAATATCAGATGAAACAGAAATTAACTTCTTTTCTTGTGCGTAAATCTAGAGAGCTGGAAAGCGAGTTCTTCATACTATTAAACAACTTAGAATTTGTGATCTCATGGACACCATCTGTTGTTAAGGCTCAGTTTGGAAAGAGTACAAATGCAAATATGTACAGTGCAAATGCATATAAAATAATACAAAATACAAGGTTTTGCACTCTACATATTTGCATTTGTACTCCTTCCAAACTGAGCCTAAATACATTTACAGTCATTAATTTAAATAATCAAGGTTTGGTAGAAACTGAGCTTGGACTGATTAAGGTTACTCTGACGGGTTCTGTCTAGGCAACCTATGTCCTTATGGGGTGGGTGGAGTTTGAGGAATCCATGAAGGTTTTATGCTCTTGAGTTTCTCAAGATCAGCTAGGGAAGGCAATTATCTGAGAACAAAATAAATTGCCTTTTCACAAGGACTAAAGTTGGCATATTCACCCTGAATATCCTATTCAGGTGGAACCCTTGGACTACTGATTAGTTTAGCTGACTCTCTTGCTCAAGAAGGCAGAAGAGTAGACAGTGGGGCCTGGGTACAACAACAGAGTTTGGGAGCTATTTTGGAGGGATATGTCATCGTTGTGCTGCCTGTTGTTCATGTTCATATGTGTTGGTATTTGATATTTTCACTAAGCAGGGGTTTCTATTTGATATTTTCACTGTTGCTGATAAAAATATTAAGTAATCAATGTCTGGACAACTGTGTTTCATGACAATGTATCAAGTGGTACATACCACCTCATTTACTTGGTTAAGGATCGACCATACAGCTTTTGGCTCAACCAAAATAAATAGAATCCCCATACTTTCCATCCCCATATGTCGCTTGAAAAGTACACAAAATTTTCAAAAGCATTCTACACCACTGAGAGTACTGAAACAAGTCCACACAACCGCATGAGAATAAAGTGAACTTGAGCAAATATAATATATACAATTAAAAATACTAGAAATAACTGTTTTATATACAAAAGCAGATTACAACCGAATCAAAGAAAACAGATTTACAAGACAGAGGTTAAAGGAGTTCAAAAAAGGACCTGTCCTTTCTGCCATAACTTTTACAACTATAGACCTCTTACGCCTGATCAAATTCTTAACATACTGTTGTATGAATACTTTTAACCCATCTGGATAAGCCAGTTACTTTTCCATAATCTCCATTTTATATTTCTGCTATAACTTCAATAATTTCATAATTTCGTTAAGATTAACGCTTTCTAACACCAATCTAGCAACCTCTCCATGTGAAGGTCAGTAGTCCAGCCCATGTAAAGCATAAACACTGTATCAGATAGGATATTTAATTTCTTGAATCCCATAGCATGCATTTTAGCATTGCTTACATCTTTTTCCTTCAATATTGGTCTTTGTTTGCAGCATGTACTTAAATTTTTTGAACCATTAACTGGAGATATTCATCTTCGACCAGATAGCACATTCCTCTGGCAGCATCCTTTTTGCTTATCCACTGTGGTTGCGGTTGAGCTACACTTTGTTGCAGGATTGAAATACTGAACATTAGTGGCTAACATAAACACCAACTATTATTGCAGGAAAATTTCCATCCATAAAATGATTAAAAGGAGCAAAATTGCAATTGAGGTGGTAGAGCACTTGCAACCTCATTATACACTTCATTACCAGAAATCATTGCAAGAACACTTGCCATTCATAAATCGATGAAAACGAACACCATCTCTGAGGAAAATTTCTCTTCTACTTATCTGAGACATGTATTTAGCTGCTGTATGACAGTCGGCACACACTCTAGTGTTCTTTATCACTCTGATTGGCCGAGCATTATCCATTCTTAGCAATCCATAGGTCATTGCTAACTTCTCTGTGTGACTCATCAAAATTTTCTCTTTGTCCTCCTCATCAATATTCTGAAACACACAGCTGGTATCAGGAACATATCCCAATTTTTTCATTTCAGAGACCAACTGATACAGTTCAAAGTATATCTCTCCTATATCTGGGTGAGAATTCCCTTCAGTGGAGAAAACATGGATTCTCTGATTAATTTTTATCCAGCTCCATCCGGCCCTGCTGTTCACTCTTACAACACCCATCAAATCTCTAAGATGCTCTACCTCTTCCCATCTATTTGCAGTGGCATATAGACTTATCATCAACAAATAATTTGCAGAATTCAATGGTTCTAACTTGAAAAGATGCTTTGCTGCAATCTCTGCATATTCAATGTTCTTATGGATCCTACATGATCCAAGTAAGGCACCCCAAATGCTAGCATCTGGTTCTAATGGCATTGACTGTATAAAATCCCAAGCTTCATCCAAATACCCAGATCGGCCAAGGAGATCAACCATGCATGAGTAATGTTCAAGTGTAGGGATTATATTGTAATCCTTGCTCATGCTATCAAAGTACTTCCACCCTTCATCAATTAAACCTGAATTTTTGCAGGCAGAGAGAACGGCTGTGAAGGTTATACTATCTGGCTGAACACCCGCTTCACACATTTCAGTGAAAAGAAGAACACCTTCCTTGCCAAGGCCGTGAATGGAAAACCCCATAATCATAGAATTCCAGCAGGCTACATTTTTGTTCTGAATCTTTAGGAAAACCCTATAGGCATACTCCAAACTATCTGCCTTACTATACATATCAATAAGGGCTGTAGCTACAAATATATCCTCATCGAAACCCTTTCTGACTGCGAGACAGTGCATCTCCTGGCCACTTTGTAATAAAGACAGGGCGGCACAGGACTGAAGGATGTTAGATACGGTGGCTGAGTTTGGTTTAATGCCCTCGCGCTGCATTTGGATGAAGAAGTTAAGCGAGTCTCTGTAGTTCCCATTCTTAGAACAGCCTGAGATAAGAGCCGTCCAGGAAACCACATTAGGCTTCACTCCCAAAGCGCTGATTTGACGGATGACGGCCCAAGCTTCCTTACTACGTCCCTGCACTGCATACCCGGAAATCAGACCATTCCATGTCACTAAATCTGGTTTGATTCCTTCTGTTTCCATCCTCTTCAATAACTCCAGAGCTTCTTGAAAACGCCCCATAAAGGAATAACCTGAAATTAATGAATTCCAGGCAAAAATGTTTCTTTTCTTCATTGTATCAAACACTGACCTAGCATTAATTAGGCTACCGTTCTTTATGTACATGTCTATAACGGAAGTTCCCACATATATATCATGCTCGACTGCATTCCTTAACGCATACCCATGGATTTCTTTCCCCAAATCAAGCGACCCCATTTCGCTAATTGCCTGGAGGAGAATTGTTATGGTAGTTGAATTTGGCTTGAAACCTTCCATTTGCATTCTCCGCAAAATTACGAGCAATGTGTTGTAGGACCCATGAAGGACATGCCCTGACAATAAGCAATTCCAAGTCACCAAATCTGGTCGCTTCTCCGATGATCGCATTTGCTGGAATAGCTGCCACGCTTCATCAAGGTGACCAGTTAAAGCATAACCCGAGATGATTGAGTTCCAAGAGGTCAAATTAGGATCTTGCATAAAATCAAAAACCTTTCTTGCTCGTTCGAGTTCGGAGTTCTTGGAGTACATGCTTATAAGGGAGTTACATAATGACAAATTCGATTCCAGGCCAGATCGAATAACATGTCCATGGATTTGTTGTCCTTCTTTGAGAGCTTCCAAGTTTCCACAGGCTTGCAAAACCTTGACAATCGTAAAACTGTTAGCTTTTACACACGAAAATTGCATCTCTCGGAACAGTTGGAGAGTTTTCACTAGCAACCCACTCCGTGCGCTTACTGCTATTGCCTCACTCCACACGAGAACATCTTGATCGGGCATTTCGTGGAAGACTTCTTCTGCATAGTCTACACCCCAACTGCTCGCATAAAAATTCATGAGGGCACTCCTTAAATGGGCATCAGAATCAAAACCCCACTTGATCAGGCATGCGTGGATCTCAACTCCCAACCATGAATCCATCAAAATTGCACAGATCCTTAGAACTGCAGTGAGAGCTCTGGTGCTAAATATAACTCCTTTAGAATGCAAATCCGCGAAAGCCTGAAGAAGTTCATGTGGTTTAGCCCCTGCTCTGTGGAATTCTTCCACCATATAGCTCCATGTAATGGAGCTTCGGTCAGAACCCACCAAGAAAACCAACGAAGCTGATCGAAAATCACCAACTTCCAAGTACATTCCAATAAAATCTTCTACAAATGTATCCCAGTTCCGCCATCCAGCCGTTTTTATGACCGGGGTTTGAATTTGTCTGATTGGATCCGGAGAATTTGAGTTTGTCAAGTAATCAGAGGTACACAAGGAAGACGAAAATTTACGGGAAGAAGCAGAAGACCACGAAGGAGGAAGTACAGAAGGGGTAGAGGCAGAAACTGGTCTTTCGACGGAGGTGTATGCAACTCCACGAACACGAGAGCTGATAGAATCTGTTCTCTTTCTCTTGCCGACGGATGGGTCACGAGGAATACAGGAGTTGAGGTGATTAGATGAAGCAGCTTTCTCCATAGAAATTCGACAGTAAGAAGGGGACTTGAAGTCGTTGGGAGTCGTTGGATCGGGAAGAAGAAACGGAAAGTAGAATAGCATTCATTGCCGCCAAAAATGGATAAGGTTATCCAGACGATTAGCTAGATCGCTCGCTATCAAGATTTTGGTGCTTGGGTCGGCGACTCGGCGTTCCTATGCCAAACCCATCGGATTCGGGTCCTATTTTGTATTTTCCTTCAAATGTACGTGATTTAAGGGGATCGGATGGTCCTCACACCGATCACACACGCACATCCTACCATGCATTGGGAACAATCTCCCGTACTTCTTATAAGTTAAGGAGATGTTCCCAATACACGGTGGATATGCCTGTGAGGCGCCCCTGTGTTAGGAGCAGATCCCGTTCCTTTCAATGCACAGTGGGTGTGCATGCGAGGCGCTTATGTGGGAGGAGAAAATCCTTTCTCACTCAACATTGAGCTCCTCACGTAGCATGCCTCACACCAACCTCACAGCCACATCCCACGAGAATATCTCCTCATGAATAATAAATAAAAGTATGGGAGATGTTCCCCCATGTGTGGCCAGGACAGGTTGTGAGGTTAGTGTGAAGCACATTATGTTAGGAGCAGATCCGATTGGTTCAATGTGGGATGAATGGTGCTAATGAGCATTGTCAAGTTGACTCGACCCGGCCTGAACCCAATTTGCACTATTGCATCGTAGGACAACTCATGCTTGATGAATAGGTCTATCCAAGGTTCAACATATCGTTATGTATTGGCCTGTATCGGTCGATATATATCGTAACAGGGCCTTTCCGATACGCCCCTACAAGGGGTGTATTAGGTCAGGCCATGGTTCAGGGGGTAGTCGGGACTTAAATCGACCCCTCTGAACCGGTTTTGGAAAATATAAATAAAACATAAAAAAAGTATCGATATTTAGAACCTTGGGTCTATCCTGTTTCTGTTGGATGACAAATACTAATGTATTATTTTTAAGGCTGCGTTTGAAAATGGTGCAAATAAAATGTAAATACCAGTTTGGAGTAAATATGCATTCTAATTCAGTTTTGCTAATGTTTAGCAATAATGCACTTATGTTTACGTAAAAAACGAGATGTAGTTTTACATCCAAAAAAGTAAATTTGTATAAATTCAAAGTGGGCTTTTGTTAAAAAAGGTATTAATTTATTTAAATTATTATTTACATGCATTAAATTAAAAGTTGTTTTATAAGAAAATAAATTTGTCAATACAAAATTAACCCAACTGGGTTGTTGTGGACTGGGCTCTTTCTCTCTCTCATATTTAAACGAACTAAAGTTTGAGTTGAGTAGGAGAACCAAATGGACTTCCTGAGTCAGGGTTAAAGTATCGATACACATGATACTTTTTTATCCAAGTATCCAAACAATTTTGTGTTTCTATAAAGTTAAAGTAAATATCATTACGGTGTTTACGATTTAGTTAATCAAGGCATGAGCTATTTTTTGAAACCAAATCGATACCACCGGTTTTTGTAAAAATTGGGAGTTAAAACTGAACTGAAACTAATCATTTACAGGGTGTTTGGTTTCGTTTACATTTATTCAATAAACATTTTGTACTTGTGTGACTGCAAAACTGATAAATACATTTAATAAGGGCGTTTATGATATATAGGTTCCATTAAGCACCACATCAGCAAAATGGCAATAAACGCCTTACCCGTTTCAGGAAACTCTAAAATAAAACTTCCTGAAACGGGAGAGGTGCACAGAAATCGAAATTTGCTTTTGCAAACTCCGATACACACAAATGCAATTAAAGAGTCATTTGCTGATGGAGCACCTATGTGGCACTGTCAATAAACGTTTGCTCAATAAACATAAACGTAATCAAACATATACTTAAGCGGATGATTGGTTCGACTTTTGATCAATTCGGTTCTTCACTTTCTCAGTTTTTTTTTTTAATTTTTAATTTTTTTTATTTTCAATATATGTTATAAAAATACTATAAATATATAATTGTAAATATATATAACCGTGAATTTTAAGTTGATCAAAAACCGAAATAATCTTTTTTTTTGTGACATTGTTTAAACGTTTAAGATATATGCTTATAATTTAGTATATTGACAGGCCTAATTAAAAAGCAATATGTATTGTATTGTATGATATGTATAGATTGGAACTGAAACTAGGTTTTTCAATACTGGACAAAGGGCTGAACCCAATAATGTCGACGCAGGAGGAGATACGTAGCTAGGGAGGCAAAGGAGAAGGAATATGTCAATGGAGACACCGCCGGAGCTGGTGTTGGCAACGGAAGATCAACTGTGGGTACGTAATTGAGAACTCCAAGTCTCCAACCCAATAAACAAACGCAAAAACAGATGAAAACAAAACAAACCCATTGATCAATTTATGACATGCATGATGCATGCATCATTTTATTTTAATCACGAAAGAGTGAAGGAAATACACAGACAGAGAAGGAAGTACATCATCAGTTGAGAGTATATACAAAGAGTCTCTCACTCTCTCTGTCTCTCCTTATATACATATTTATTTATTATGTATACAGAATATATGTTATGTATGCATATACAACCATATACTAAGTATATGGTTGATTCTTCTCTCTACCATCTCTATCATGGATGCCAAACTATGTATATATACTTTATAATCTACTCTCCCCAGTCTCTAATTTCTATGTTTGACCACCCACGAACGATTCAAATTACGTCTGGCATTCAGAAGCGGCCCAGAAACTTCCGAAACCTCTTCAACAAATCCATATCTTCCTCCCCATCGTCTGCCTTCTCTACTCGGGGCCTCTTCATTGGATTATTATTCGACCCTTCTTCGTCGCTGTTCACCCCATTATTCCAGTGGGAGGGCCTCTTCCAGAAACGTTTCCCCCGGGGAAAACTCTTCAACTTTCCGGGCTTGTAACCGGGGTACTCGGACAACGTCGGATTGAAGCTGCTGATTCTACTCTCAGTCGTCTCGGGCTCATCCGTGAGCATGTCGTTTCTGAACGAGAACTCTTTTACGATGAATCGTGGTCCACGGAAGCTCTTGGCGTAATGATGATCACAGCTGAGAGGGAGAGGGAACCGGAACGGGCGTTTCACGTGCATGTGGTGGAAATGACGTTTGACCGGAGGATGGAAACTGATGTCGTAGGTCAACGTCAATGGTTGGGTGGTGATACCTATAGTCCGAACCTCAGGCTCAGGTTCGGCAGCTGGAGTTGGCACGGGCGATGTTGCTTTCTCGGACTTAATTACTTTCTCACTGGGAAGGAGGATGATCGGCTTGGCGTCAGAATCCGGCAAGTTGACGGGGTCTTTCCATTCGGTGATGACAGTGTCGGGTAAATGGAAATAATTCCGAGCGTTGGCGAGAACAACAAAGAAAGAGAGGAAAGCGAAGGTGGCGACTGCGACTCTGGTTGCCATTGTAGAACGGCAGAAATTAATTAAGGTGTATTAGCTGCATGCAGAGAGAGCACGGGGAAGAAGTTGGGGCAACCATTTCATTTATACAGACGGGAAGAGTGGGTTCGGATTCGGGCAGGTGATGGGAATAGAAGGGTGAGCGTGCAATGAGGTTAACCGTCCACGTGATAGGAAGGGAACAAACGTTCCTGCTCAAGCTAAATATTAATAAACCTTAAGCTTAGCAGTTCGCTCGGGTGGGCATTGGGTTAGCCGTGAAGAGAGGAGGGGACTGGGGAACAAGATGGTCCAAAGCTGACCGTCTTCTTTCTTAGCCTTGACGTTACGTGGGAGTTGAGGATTGTCGCTCTCGGGTACTCGGGTGGCTTCTGCTCTATGTATATCGACTTAGAGCTTTTTTTTTTTTTGGCAAAGGGTAAATTTCTTAAACTAAGTGTACCTTAGGATCCATTTGGAAGAAGTATAAATATAAATATGTAGAGTCTAAAACCTTGTATTTTGTATTATTTTATATGTATTTATGCTGTACTTCCAAACTGAGCCTAACTGTTTGAAAATTAACTGATGCTACCATACTGTTTTTACAATTGTCTAGCTTTATCATTAATGTTAACATCCCTTAATATTTCGTCAAAATCCATACATTACACGCTGATACCACGTGAATTATCCTCGTCCCCTTCCTCTTAACTGACACCCCTTCCTCCTCCGACCTCTCTCTCTTTCCTGTATCTTTCTCCGACTGTCTCCGTCAACACCAGATCAGCAGGAGCAACTTTGCTGACAGATCCAATTCTCAAAAGAGATCTGGTTCATCGTGGTCGCACTGAGAACTGATCCAACATAAAGTCTGCTTGTGCAAACTCTCATACCCAACCGGGAACTGATCCGAGAAATTGCATTAGCCTGTTTCCTTCTCCATCTCTTTCCCCCTCTGATCCCCAATCGATGTGTTTGTCGTCGGATGTTCACTTTTCTCCTCTCGCCAACCTTCCGTAATCGTTGGCTTCGACTGTGGGCCACCCTCGTTACCTTCCCAACATCGACTTCTTCTATTCGAAGGGGAAGCTACTTTAGATTTTGATTGCTGCAAGGGTCCTCCTTCAGAGTGTTGTAATTAGATTTGAGAAGGCCGTAATCTCTCTCCAATTGCTTGGTCTTCCACCGGGCTCGCGGGCGATGCCTCATCTCTCTCTCTTCCCGTACCGTAACCCCATCAGTGACTCCTCTGCAACAGAGGCCTCCTCATTCGTTGCTTTGATCGGCTCTCACATGGATTTACTCTTATAAACTTCACTAGACTTAACATTTTTATATAGTAAAATTACTTTATTCTTTTTTTTTTATCTAAATTCAGATATTTTTTTAATTAAAAGTGAAAATTTTTGGAGGTATTTTAAGTATATTTTCATAAGGATAACATCAGTACTTTTGAAAAAGTAATGCATTTGGCCAGACGTTTTTATCCATGGCAATAGAAAAAAGGGAGATAACTGCAGGTTTTTTCAATACTATAAGGGAGGTTTTCAATACATACAAATGCAACATTTATACAATACCAGGATGCCAACACAACCTTAATGAAGGAAACTCTAATTCCGGCAAAGAAGGTGACTGCGCTAATCATGTTGCTGATTTCTCCCTCCTTAAGTTTATGAAGTCACCAGTTACTAGAAAAAATTTGGAACCAGTCAATACCATCTTTCAATTGATATGGTTTCCATTAATGAAAGGCAATCACAAGAAGACATGCATCTTGTTCAATACTATGCAGCCAGTAAATTGTTATAAGGGGGTCAAAACATAAATAAAGTATGGATGGGCCCATAAATTGGGCCAACCATTGAGATGGAGAGTGGAGAAAATCTATACTACAATGGGGATTTTCCGAACCATAGGGAAAATTCCCCTGGATCCCCCTGGCTCCGCCCCTGCCCACAAAAACCAAATTTCATAATTCTCGTAACTTTGTTAGTAATAGGGCTGGGTCAGACTCTAATATTCGCCTTTCCTCTGTAGTGAACGTGGTTGTGGGCCCAAGCTCACTAATCTGAAGTTTTTTTTTTTTTGTCAAGGGTCTTTGGTATGTTTAGCTTTAATTTCTTTTTTTTTGTTTGTGGTTTTCAATAGGTGTTTCAGGTTTTGGTTGTACTTTATTACTTCGGGTGTCTTTGATGGCTTTTCAGTCACTATTGAAGTATTATGACTTTCGTTTGCTGGTGATTTTTTCCGTTGATATCAATTGCAGAGGCCTTGCTTGACGATAGTCCTCTTTATCTTGGCGTCTAGTGGGAATTGGTTTGTTTTGGTTGCTTTTGTAGATTTGAGTGTCGGTTTTTTGGTGTAAAAATATTTATGGGCTTTAAAAAAATTAAGGATTTAAAACTTATATGGGCTTAGTTACATAAAAAAGGGCTTATGGTATTATATTGCTTTCAATTTAAATTTTAGAGAAGCCACGAAGTCACGGAGACGACGAAGGAGAGAGGCAGATAGTGTGCAGTGTGACGGGAACACATCGATGATTCTGTGTCTGTCCGAGAGTCCGGATCGTTTAGTACTTTGGAAACAATACTGTTCATCTCTCACGTGCGGGTGTTTGGCGCTAGAGGCTAGAGGCTTCTTTCAGGTCAGGACGTAAGAAATTGGATCACCACCTGACTGACAGTTGGCTGTACGATCACAAAAAAGGGACTCTGCTTCGATGGCTCCTTTTTATGTTTGCATCAGCATTTTCTGCTCTCGCTTAGGAATCTCATTAGATAAGAGGGAGGATCACCCCTTACCCCTACTGATCCCGATTGGGGTGGGATCCTCTGTATGGGTGCAAATCGATAGTGTTAGGAACCGATCCGATCCTATTTGGTCGAAATCGGATCATCCCTATTCGGATCGGATAAATCGATTAGATATTTATAAACCGGATCGGATTGGGATCACTCCTATCCGATCTGATATATTATATATATTTATAAATATGTATATTATATTTTTATTAATTTGTTATATTATTTATTTTTCTTATATAAAAAATATGTATATATGTGATGAAAATAATTAAAAAATACTTATATTTTTTATTTTTCTTTTAATAATTTATTAATTTTTAAAGAAAACAAATCGGATCAGATCAAATCTAAAGATTTGACTTACTTATAGGATTCAAACTCAAATTGAGCCATATCAGATCCGACATGAACAGTGTCGGATTGGATTCGAATATACCCTGATTTGGATCCGATCCGATCTGTTTGCATCCCTACCTCTATGTCCCCACTCCATCCATCTTCTTGCTATTTCCGATGTTTTTCCATAGGGTCAATGCTCTTATAAATTCCTAAACAATAATTCCTATCAAGTCTTTATCATCGCAGGGCTGTAAATGGACCGAATTCATATAGGATTCTACAAAATCCAAATTGTGATTTAATTATTAAAAATTTTATTTAAAATTTGATTGAATCTGAAGACCTTGGATTTGAATTTGAATCCTAATGGATCCACATTGCATTCAAGTTTAGTCCGATTCTATTTTAATTTTTAAAAAAATTTTCTTATAGTTTTAAATATAATTATATAAATTTTATACATTAAAATCAATAATATAATTGGATTCAAATTTTAATCGGATCTAATGGAGTCACATCCGAATCCAATCCACTTATTAATTAGGTACAAATTGCAAAGTCTAAATCTAATTCAATTTCATAAACACATTATAGATAATTAGATTGGATGTCAGATCGGGCCACTGAGTTTAAGGTACTATTGACAGTCCTATTCGCATGTATTATTAAATGTTAAATAAGTTTAGGTGGTGTTTTATATTTATAACATGAATGCTTATATATTCTTGGATGTATAGTAAATTGGTTTTGATTTAAAAAATATTCATGTTTTGAAATCAAGGTTGTGTTTGGAATCAGTGTAAAAATACATTGATGATGTTTTACATTGAATCAGAAAGTGACCGTTGCTTTTTGAAAATAGTGATGAGTAGAAGAGTGTAAAGTTTTACATCGACAAAGTCGATGTAATTTTTACATTGATTATCTATGTAAAACTTTAGAGTTGATGAGATTTTATATCGATTATCAATGTAAAACTACACTCCATCCAAACATACACAAAACTGAACCGAAATATAGTTTTATACCCTCTTTCCAAATGCATATAAAACCGAACTGATGTAAAATACACACAAGGGGTACTTTAAACCTTGGGCCCACCTTTTTTTTTAAATAGGTCAAGGGGTAGGTCTTAGGAATATCTACCCCCTAAATTGGTCAAGCCCCCAGAGCATTGTTATTTAATGTATCAGTGACCTATCGATACAATACGTATCAATCAATACCTATCAACATTTTGGACCTTGTTTGAAACCATAAAAAAGATGGTTTTATAGTACAAATATTATAGGAATTTTGAACGTGATACTACATTTCCGGATGGAAAATAATGTACTTTAAACCAGGAATTCAAGAACAGCTTTTTGTTTCATTGGGAAAAAATACATATACAACCAAGTATATGTTTTCTGTATTTTTGTTTTAAGAAATAATTTATCATTTTTAGAAAAATATATTTTTGAAACTCAAATCAAGAAAACACCGAATGGTTTTAATAATAATAATAATAATAATAATAATAATAATAATAATAATAATAATAATAATAATAATAATAATAATAATAATTGGCATTGAAGAAACCCCCTTAGTTGAGGGTCCGTTTGGCATGTCTTTCTGTGCGGTCTTTCGATTGTTTTAAAGCCAGGAAGACCGAAAATCGGTCTATTTTCGTTTGGCACGCGGGAGATCTAGCCGCCAAAAGACGGGACACTGAAAAGATGCATGAAGCCCATTTTGGGCTGATTTTGAGAAGCTCCAAGTGAAGCTTCCCGCGTCTTTCGAGTTTTAATCTCGTGCGAGAAGACCGGAGACAACGCACGAAAAGACGCACATCTGCCAAACAGTTTTCGGGCTACCCAGATCTTATGTCAAAAGCTCAATGCGTCTTTTGACTGTTAGAGCTACAAGAAGATATTCTCAAAAAGACTTGTCAAACGGGCCCTGAATTTGAATATAAAAGGCTTTATCCAAGATTAATAAGAGAGAAGCTAAAACAGGTTTGAAGTGGATTGGAAGATAAATTCACAAGTTTATGGGTTCTCCTTAATTTGTTGATCAGAATTTTTTAACTTGTGGGATTTAAAATCTTCATTCCACAATGTTGAGTCGTTGACTCGATGAATTTCTAAATTCTAATGTTTGGAACTGTGGGTATTTATTGGGTAAATGCTTTATATTTGATTTATTTAGAAAATCGAGAAAAGCAATTATGAACCTATTTATTGATGCTTGGGCGCCATTAGGCATCAAATCAGCAAAACTGTGAATAAACACCTATCCCAAAGAAGCGTTAAAATGAAGCTTTCCTCAACTGTAGGCATGCACATAAACTGAAGTCTACTTTTGTAAGTCCCTATGTGTACGGATTCACATAATGGGGGAAATGCTGAAGTGGCGCCTATGTGGTAGTGTTTATTTAATAAATGCCCATGGTTCCAAACACCCTCATCGAGTGTGTACATGTTTAATTAGCTTAAATGTTGAATGTGTCCATACTCATATATCAAAATTAAGGCCTCATAGCCTCTCCATCTCTAGGATGATTAGGGCCTCGTTTGGATCACAAGAATAGGGGTCCAGAATTGGAATCAGAGTGGGCTATTCTGATTCCAATTCTTTGGTTGGGCGGAATTGGAATCCTATTCCCATTCTTGTTGGAATGACATTCCCCCATTTGAGGGAATGGCCATTCCTTGCCCCTCCCTTGGGAATGAAATCCCATTTCCATTCCTATCTGAACCAAACAGATTGTGAGAATATACCATTCCGGTTCTGATTCCAAAAGATTTTGATTTTGATTCTGATTCTGACTACGAACCAAACGGAAACTAAATGTTTTTGTTTGGTCAAAAGGTAGAGTATGCCTCCCGTTTGGTGCATCTTTTTGTGTGGTTTGTTGGTTATTTACAAGCTTGACAGGCCGTGGTTCGGCTTTTTCCCATTTGGTTTGTGGCAGATCTAGCTGCCAAAAGTTGACATGTTGAAAAGACATAAGAATCCCAAATCGGGCGATTTTTAGGAAGCTCCAAATGGAGCTTTTGTGTTTTTTTTTTATTCGCCTTCGTGTGGAAAGACGCACAAAAAGACATACATTAACCAAACGGGGTTCAAGCTGCTCAGATCTTAATGCAAAAGCTCAATACATCTTTTGACTGTTAGAACTACTAAAAGATCTTTCCAAAAAGACTTGCCAAACAGCTCCCTAGTTACTAATATAAAGTGTCCAAGACTGAAATTAGTTCTGCTAATTTAGGTGGTGTTTTACAAGTCTTTTCATGTATTTTTTTTTGGGTTTTTCAAAGTTTGGAAGATCAAATTTTGATCTTTTTCCCGTTTGACAATGAAATTGAAAAGATACATACCCAAAAAAGCTTCTAAAAGTCCAAAATGGCATAAAATCTTTTGTTTAATTAACAGCCCGGCAGACCACAGTAGACTATTGGATACATACTAAACAGTTTTGATCTTTAAATATAAGACCCTAAGTTCAATGTATCTTTTCTAAACTGTTACAAATTTCACAAATTTAGAGACCATTACCTCGTTAATTAAAAATTGCATGACTAAAATTAACGACTTAAATTTTCTATGTTCATGCATTTAACAAAGAGGTGCGTATTAAATCGGACTTCCATTTTGAAACATGGATCGAAGCGCCTGAATGTCTCGAAATACTTTGCACCACCACAACAAATGGATGATTGTTTAATTGAGTTTTTATTTTTTAATGGGCAAAATTCAAATACATGCATTTTTTTGGAAGAGAACATAAGCAATAGTTTTATTCTGACTCAAAGGGTCGATTTGATTGTAAAAGTGAACATAGATAGCTACTGTCTCTGAATTAACAGCAGCCAGCAGGGCTGATCAAGTAGCCATGGGACCAATATCAGCCCATTGTATGGCATTAACCATCATACGATTCCAGATATTCAAGTACAATGTTTCATGAATCGACTACAGAGGGTTTATACTTCATACATAATACAACCAAAAATCTACAGTGTTGGGGTGGATGAAACAAGTAAAAATTTAAATTTTACGATAGGTTCAAAATTACCTGTTGGATTTTCTTTTGATATTTGGTGTTATACATCATTAATAATCCCCTTTTCCGAAGTCGGTAGTTGATAGAGGTGTAAATCGGGTTGGGCCATGTCAGACTCGGTACAGAGGTCCGTGTTGTACTGGGCCAACACGGCACGACATGACAGTACATGTCGTGCCGCCCATGGCTCACGTGCCGGCACGGCCTAGCCTGCAGTACGGCATGAAGCATGGCCTGTCAGACCCGTAATGGGCCGTGCTCGGGAATATAGCCGTTGGGCCCCCCTCCCAAAGGGGCCCAACGGCTAGTTTCAGTTTTTTTTTGGGGGGGGGGAGGGTAGTTTAGGGGGCATTTTGGGTAAAGTTATAAGTAGCTTTACAATGACCAAAATACCCCTCCCAACAACTAAATAACAGATAGTTTTTTGGATATTTTGGGCAATTGAATTATGTTCAATTCCTATAAATAGCCTTATCCTCCACTATTCTCATCACACCAATTCAACAATTCTCTTAATTCTCTCTCTCTCTCATACTCATACATTCTCAATTATCTACAATCTGAGAAATTCTGATTAGCTGATTGTCTAATTCGGGAGGCTTGGACGTTGAAAGGCTTCAACCGTTGAAATCAAGTTGGGATTTTGAACCAACAATCTGAGTAAGTCGAATTAGATTAATTTTTATCTTTTTAGAATTAAAAAAAATGGTCGGTCCATCTCAAAACCGATTCCCCAACATGTTCACCATGGATGACATTCAATCGCATCATAATAGTATTAGTGTTAGCACTGATGCGTTTGATGTCAATAGAAGTGGAGCTCTCACCCCCAGTAGTAGTAGGACTATGTGAAAAAGGAGGGCTTCTAAGCTGAGTAGACCGGTTTGGAAAATTTTCAAAGTAGAGGATATTGAGGGGAAGTGGAAAAAGGGCCGTTTGTCAAAAATGTAGGAAATACTTTAATTATTGTAGCAAGGGTGGTACGGGTTATTTGGGCAGACATCTGCTCACACATGAGTGAGAGGAAGATGGAGAGAGAGAAATAACCCAAACACAGATTGGGAGGGGGATTAGTTTTGGTACTTTTAGACATTCACAAGAAAAAATGAGACAAGAACTTGCTAAGTATATTGTGCATGAAGAACAACCATTTATGTTAGCTAAAGATCCAAAGTTAGAAAAATGGCTGCGTAGTTCTGTAAACCCACGATATAAAAAAGTTTCTAGGAATACTATAAGAACTAATGCTTTAAAATTTGTTTATTCATATAAACAAAATTTAATTTCTATGTTAGCAAATTTTAATTCTAAAGTTGCAATTACTTCAGATGTTTGGACATCCAAATTTAATATTAGTTGTATTTGTGTTACCAACCATTTCATTAATGAAAATTGGCTTTTGAATAAAAGAATTTTAAGTTTTACTAGGCTTGAATGGCCACATAGTGGCCCAACTATTGGTGCAAGTATTTTAAATACTTTGCATGCTTATGGAATTTTCTATTAGTTTTGATAATGCTAGCAATAATGATTTTGCAATAAATATTGTAAAATCTCAATTAAAACCATGCTTAAATAGTAAATTATTTCATATTAGATGTGCATGTCACATCTTAAATTTATGTATTCAAGATGCCTTGATCATTATTTCAAAAATTAGAAATTGTATTATATATAAAAAGTTCAGGGGCAAGAAAACAAGAATTTAAATATTTATGCCAAAATTATGGTTTAAAATATAAACATTTTATATTAGATGTAAATCATAGGTGGAATTCTACCTATGCTATGTTAGAATGTTGTATATCTCATAAACAAATTTTTTCTKATTTTTATAATTTAAAAATGCCTAATGATATGATATTTGAGGAAGACTAGGAAATGACAATCTACATAAGAGATTTTTTAAAACATTTTTATGATATAATAGATGAATTATTTGGAATTTATTATCCAACTAGTTGTAATTTACCGTATCAATTAATGGTAATTAGTGATTGCTTTGCCAAATATAGAAATAATCCACAATTTCAATGTATTGTTGAAATTATGGAAAATAAATTTAAAAAATATTGGGAGAACATTTCTCCCCTTTATTGTTTAGCAACAATATTAGACCCCAGGATTAGTAAAGATGGTTTAGATATTTTACTTGAAACATATTATGAAAATATGAATATTGATATAGGAAATAAAAAAGAAGAAATTAATAATTTATTATTTGAAATGTATAGTTTGTATGAATCTGAAGTTGTAGGAATTCCTACAACTTGTTCATCATCATCTTCTTCTTCTCCTTTTTACTTTGAGCGTATTAGTAGAAGAGAATTTTTTTTTATTTAATAAGTAGAACGCATAAATCTGCTAGTTCTACAACAAGTTCATTTACTGAACTTAATTTTTATTTGCAAGCAAATTTTTCTAATTTAGGTGAAGTATCAAGTGAACTCGAAAAATTATCCAATTTTTGCCCCCATGGCATGTGATCTACTAACCCCTCTGGTGTCTATAGTTCCATCGGAGTCTTGTTTTAGTGCAAGTACCAGGGTGCTGGATGACAAAAGAAACTGCATGAACGATGAGAGCATAGAGATGTGCATCTGCTTCAAGGATTGGCTAGATGCAAAAGATAGATTACAAGATAAGGGAGGGCATGATACAACACCAGACATTTCACCTGAAGTAGATGATGAAAGTCATGAATGATGATTCATGAATTTGATTACTTGTAGAATTTTTTATTTTTTCAAATTATTGTAAAATTTTTAAATTTTATTTAATTTACTTAATATCTTTTATTAATTTTTAAACAATGTAATTTTGCATTTTCAATTTGTAACCATATTGTATTTTTGTATTTTATTAATTTATTCCATTTTTATATTTCATTCATCCAATGCCAATCATTGTATTTGTAATTCACTAATTTGTACCATTCAAATTTAAATGAAATAAAATTCCTATTTTTCTTCCAATTTGTTATTCCATCATTCTTATTTCAATTTGGCTAAGTATTTTTTTTCATTTATGTATTAAATAACTTAGATTTCTCATTTCTTAATTTTTTAAATAGTTCCTAATTCCTAAAGTTCATTGGAAAGTTAAATATTTTAGTTTTATAATTTTACTTAGAAAAGAAATCAAAATTTTCAAAAAAAATAAAAAACAGTGCAATCCGATTCGGCCTAGGCCTAAGGGCTGCCTTGTGGCCCAGCTTGGCACGACCTACAGCTTGGCCTGGCCCAAGTCCTCGTGGCCGACCCCCAAAATTTCCCCCAGGGAGGACGACATAGCTCGTGGCGGCACGCAGGCCATGCCATGCCGGCCCGGCTCGGCCCACTTTACACCTCTAGTGGTTGAGGAATTTGATTCTACATTAATAGGCCTATAAACGGTATTTGAAAATCTGAATTCGAATCCGAGATTCAGCACAATCGAATCGAATTCGGATAATTCGAATCGGATATTCGGTCGAATTCGAATATTAATTATTTACCAATTAAATTATTGGATCAAATTCGGATATGCATTGATTCGATCCAATAAATATCCGAACTGATATATATATATATATATATATATATATATATATATATATTTGTACATTAATGTAATATATAAAATATCTTAGGGGTAAATGAGGAAATTTGTTTCTCAAACCCCCAGTCAGCCGGCCCTAAACCCTAAATCATTCAATATTTTCTTCTCAGCCCAGGTTTTCTTCTCTCTTCCATCTCCTTGCAACCCCTAACCTTAATCCTCCCTTCGCCGCCGCTGCTGCCGCCACCGTCGCCTGAGCAACCACACCGACCACACTAGCAACTCGACGTTGCTTGAGCAACCACCATCACCAACAGGCCAGAGGCAACAGCAACGTCAGTGACAATAGTTGAGTGATAGTAGTCTCGATGGAAACCACCATCACTGACGACAACCATTATCTTCTCTATCTCTCCTTCGCCACATTGCCATCGTCAGTGATAGTAGTCTCGACGGCAACCACCATCATCGACGACAACCATAATCTTCTCTATCTCTCATTCTCCGTTGCCGCACTGCCATCACCTCTCACTGGCCACCATGAATATCAATTTGATAATCGAAATCGAATTCAAACTCAAAAATTTGATATTCGTCGGATATCGAATCAAATTCGAATATTAGTGTTCATAATCAGTTTCAAATTCGAATCTAGCCTGATTTGATTTGGATTCGATATATTTATAGGCATATACATTAATGTTGGAGCAGCTAACAGACCAACAAACCACTCCTCAGTTGATTTATCGGTTGGATGTTTAGGGCTTATCATCTCACCCCTGGATTGCTTGAATGAGCCAAATTGATTCAAGTCAAGCCGAGGATTGATATTTACATTCTTCAGAGCCCAAGCCCAACCATCTCGGTAAAGATTAAGGGTGAACACACATTCTATTGAAGGAAGGATCAAAGATATCGTAACTAGACCTGTTCATGGGCCGGGCTGGGCTTTGACTATTTATTAACAGAAAACTGTTAGGCCCGAGCCCGAGCCCGGCCCGACCAACGGGCCTACAATTTGGGCATGAGCCCGGCCCTGATGAAAAGCCCGAAGCCCGAGCCCGAGCCCGAAGCCCGATCTAATAAAAGAAAGTCAAAATTTTCTGACATTTTCTATTTTAATTTAAATGTTTTTTCCCCTATTTAAATGAACAATGGATCTACAAGTGAATCAATGACCTCAATCAAAAAATTTATTCAAATAGACATCACATAGGGTTTTTACTTAGGTTTAACTATAGGTCGGGCCGGATTTACTTAAGTTTAACTATAAGTCGGGCCGGGCCGGGCTCGGGCCGGGCTATTTTAGCAAAGCCCGAGCCCGGCTCGAATTTTATGCGGACCGGGCTTTTTGGCCCGAGGTTAAGCCCGCGGGCCAAAAATCCTGTTCAAGCCCGTCCGGGAGTCGGGCCGGGCCGGGCCGGGCCGGCCCGTCGGGCCACCCGGCCCATGAACAGGTCTAATCGTAACCTATACCTACCCCAGATGCCAATATGCATGTTTCATTTGTGACAACAAGGTATTTTATACTTTTTTATAAATCAATATTCAAGTCCAAGTCTATTAATTAACATTATAGTAATAGATAAATTTACTAAAATACCCATTCATAATTTGAATAGATAAGAGAATAAAATTGCAATATAATAGAAACGGGTATAATTTATGCACAAATCATTGTGTTGCTTACAATACCCCGTTCATTTAACTCTAAAAAAGACAATAGGAAAAAAAGGTTAAGAACTAGGATTTTGAGAAGACTCAATAAAGGAGAGGGCAAAACGGTCTCTAAAGGGGCAGTTTTGAAAATATCAATTCGATATGCGTATAACAACATCATGTGCTCCAATTATAACTGAGGGTAACTGAAAAAGTAAGAATTCTTGGTTGTCCCAAGCAAGAATTGAGGCACTTAATTCACTACCCCTTTGGGAGCCCAAACGTCTCAACTGTTTCAGTGTTCTTGGGTTCCCAAAGAAGCCTTTGGGAGCCAAAACATCTCAGCCCAACCTAACCGAACTCTTCTTCCTCTCAAAACAGTAAATAAACTGAGGGATTTTGCTTCTGAACTGAACTCTTCTTCCTCTCAAACCCAGCAAGTTGCAGGTTTTGCTAAGTTTAACAGGTTTGCTTGCATTTTTGCTTACAGGTTTGCAGACATTTTAGCAGTTTCAAAGTCTCAACGTTGAAAGGTTGCAAGGTTGTTGCAGACATTTCAGTTTCAAAGTTTCAATGCTGCAAACTCTTCCCGAGATCAATTTTCACTTTGTAATTCTTACAAATGCATAGGTTTTGTACCGAAAGAAAAAAAAAAAAAGCAAAAATCATTAAAAAAAGTGAATAGATTGATTCGGGTCATTGCGATACCCATTTCAACGTCCGGGTGAAGAAGGTGGCTGAAACGGGTCATTAAGATTCGCTTACGTCAAACCCGTTTCCCATAAACGGGTATACGGCGACCCGTTTTTTAAAAAATTGAGTCAATTAAGGCCCGTAATGATAATAAGTCTTGATTGTTTAATTGTTAATTAACAAAACCCGTACATCGCACGGGTCTCCACTCGTTTTCCCCAAAATGAAATGGGCTTTCAGTACTCGGCGTTACAGCTTGCACTCACGTTGGGACCGTGAATCTTCAACGAACCCTCCTCTACTTCATCAGTTGCGGGGACGAGGGACCCACTGCAAGCTCCGGCCATTAGTCGTAGTCGTCTCTATCTAGCTCATGGTCCCCGCCCGAATCATAGCCACCCCTCTACTTGATTCATGTGATTTGTGAAGGTAAAAATCCGCATGTCCGGCTTGGAAATCTGTGCTGATCAAACACCCTGTACCCCTTCTCCCCATCTCCCCATCTCCCCTTCCCCCCTTCCCACTCGCCACGCTCTCCGCTCCGCTTACCTAAATAAACAATTAATCAGTCTTCTCCAATATCAACATTTTGATTAATCAACTAATCAACTATTCCTTATTACTTAAGCTTACTCTTCCTACGTACCTATACGTTCATCACTTTGAAGATATATTTATATATGTTTGAGATTAGGAACCCCAGACTACCTATAGTCCACGCGCAGAAACTAACACAAACTTTAATTAAACCAACAGAGGCTCAGTTTCTTTATCTAATTTTCAGCTTGAAAAAACAAACAAAAAAAAAATTCTCACCTATTTTATCCTGAAACAAATGGAGTCTTAATTTATTTGATCATGGATTATTAATTTGGTTTTCCAAGGTTAAAGGGTGGTGCCGGGTACCCATGTGGTGGTGGATTAGAAAATTGGGGTTTGACTATGATTAAATAGTTTTTGTATATATGGAATCATGTACTGCAACTTTGACCCGCTTGATTAGATTCTCATCGGGGTTAGAACATTGATTAAGAAAATGGATTTATTTGGGGCGTTTACTGGTATTTGATATAGTTGGTGCCATATGGTTGGTGAGAAATATACTATCAGTAAATATATTATTTGTATATTTCACTGTTTTAGCATAGGCGTGAAGTCATGCATTTAAGAGATGAATTAACTCTGCTAATTTGACAATAAAAGAATTGTTTAGGAGACAAAACTCCCAAAGAAAATTGAGAATGGTGGTCCTATTTTTTTGTTTCAAAAAACAGCAAGGGAAGGGTAAATTATGCAAATTTTATAAATTTATGGGCAATTTGGGATAATATATGATATAGCAATGCTGCTTGTTTTGTCTCAGAATTAGAAGTATCAATGGGTTCTTAATTGCAGAGTTCAGTCATCAGTGGATCTCGACATCTGTATAAATAGCACCAATGGGTTGGGATACCAGAAACCATATTCGTATCTAGTGTTGTTGTTTATGCTTGGCATATATATAGTTTATTACTAGCTATTATTAGTATTATTATACTACACAAGCCCAACGAAGAAGAAGGCGGAGGAGTGGAAGAAACCGGTGATGGGAAGTAGAGCAAGCGAGCTGTACTTTGTGTTCATGAACTTTGATCCGGAATACGAGCGTCTTCGAGCTGATCGGTGTGTTTCTGTTGTGTTTGCTCTTCTGTTTTTCTATCTTCTTTTTGTTCTTCTCCCAATACCAAGGTCTAGTTAATACACTAATACTCTCTCTCTCTCTCTCTCTCTCTCTCTCTGGTTTCTGTACACAGAACAAAACAAGGGGCTTACGAGCTTGATTTGTATCTAAGTAACAAGCACGATCAGTTGTTAGCTTCCACGCTGGAACCGGGGACATATAACAAGAGATTCTCGTTGGTTATTGTTGATGGGTTTGCCGTAGAAATTACTGATGATCAGGTAATGTTTTTAGTACTGATGTGCTGTTTGATTTATAATATATATACATATATATATATATATGTATATATATATATATATATATATATATATACATATAAACTCCTCGTGTTTGAATGTATCATTGTTACCAGTCTTGACAAAACTAATGATTTATTTTTCTTCTTGTCCTTGATTTCTTTCTCTTTGTTTTCTTTTATAAACCAGGCCAACATGCTTAGATCTGCCAAGGGAGTGAGGGTTGTAGAGAAGAACCAAGAGCTTGCTTAGTGTATGTAAGAAGAGAGATAAATCTGCTACACATACTCCTTGTGACGGGGAGGTGGTATGTGTTGGCATGATGATTTGTAACTATATATGTTGTTTAATTTATATAAAGAGCACTTGCGTCTTGAGTTTGTTAAAGCTTCTTCCAGCCTTCAAGTCTGCAGCCTGCAGGTAGTAAATGTTGGTGAAAAACTGGGATGATGGTTGGTTTTGGGGATCTGTTCCATACCATCATTTTCAAACCATATATCTAGTTTTTGAAGCTTGGATGTGCACACAGAAGCCTTGCGTCTAACCAGGTCCAATGGGTCTTTCGGACCCAGTTATAGCTTTCTCTACTAACTTCTGTTGCAGAGCTAATATAAGACTATTAGGCATCATATTTTACTCTACTAATTAATATCTCTTGGGCCTCAATAAATTTGGGTTTGAATCGAATGGGTTGATACTTGATGTATATATCAGTGTCAATCACATCAGTTCCTTTACAAAGACAAGCATAACAAGGTGAATTCCAAGTAAAATGTTTGAAGCATTCCATTATAGAAGGCAGATTCTCTTTTTTCCTTCTTGTGTGAATTATATATATATTTGTGATAGAGATGTGTAGAATCATCTCTGTTTTTCGACAAAGTTTGATAAAAAGGCTGACATGTAGGTCATAGTATGATGCTGTCATCACATGCAACTTGTTCATGACCATCTCCCCTTGTCCATGGTGGGGAACCTTAACCTCCAGTTCAATAATTTCGGCTGTCAAGTCTGTACAGGGATCGGATCTCCTCGACTCAAGTTCAGATGTCTAAGTGTACACACATACATAATATATATATATATATATATATATATATATATATATATATATATATACTCTATATAGTGCAGTGGTGAGAGTAAAAAACCAGCAAGCATCAGCATTATTGATTCTAAATTCAACCAACGAAGAGCTTTGATTTATTAATCCTGCACAATTGTCGCTTTTTAACATTGTATTTTGTGTTTTCACAGCTAACCATGATTTCCTTGTGATACTGATCTAATGGTTAAAATGCTAACAATCTCATATAGGTGACCTTGTAGAATCACCTAGCTCATGGGATTGACCCGACCGGCCTGCCCCTTTCAGATCATCGCCTTCAGATTCAAGTTTTTATATGTTTTCTGAATGTTGTGTATACGAAACCCTAACCTAGAGGCTAGAATCCTAGAGTAGGGTTTTAATTAATTTGCAGCGAAATGTTAGATTTTATATGGGAGGTTGAGAAGTGAGAAGAGTCTTAGCCAACTAGTGACTATAGTGACGCAGAAACATCAACTAGTCAACTAGTCACTGTTACGCGAGGAATCACGGATTAGATCAACTTGAAGCTGCGTTTTGGGCTGTTTAACCAATAATAACGTCACACGTCAGCCATGCATGTGAATAGGGAAGTTGAGTGGTTATGGGGCGTATGCAATTTATGGCTGATGTGGAGTGTTATTATTGCTTAAACCGTCAAAAATACAGTTCAAGTTTAGCTAATTCAGAGTTCCGGACTCAATTTACAGCTGCTCGGGGTGCAGGGGTGTGAATTGGAGTGGATTTGGTCCAATTCGATTCAGTTCAATGTGGGTCTATTATAAATAGATCAGGTCTAATCCAATCCAATGAATATTTTGGATCAATTTAGACTGGTCCAATTCAATGTCTAGACTGTCCAATCTATTTAAATTCATTTTAATTTAGATTGGTTTCAACCCGAACCTGATCCATTGACATATATATTCTTATCTTATATTAATGGATTAGATATTGGCTTAATCCAATATAATTTTTTTATAGATGGATCAAGTCCAATCCAATTTGAATCAGATTGGGTCCGTTCAAATTGAATTTGGACTGGGTGGGGTCCAATCCAAAATCAGTCCATTGACACCCTTACTCGGGTGCATTTGCCCAGGGAAAAGAGAAGTGATGGGCATCACTCAATTACAACCAAAAAAATCAGCCAAACACCAATTGATCTGGTCTTTAGAATTAATAAAATCATAAATTAACAGTTTAACACTATGACAATATCAACGGTTTTTTACTAAAAGACGGTCCAGTTTTTCTGATCCGATCATCCAGTCGTCTAGTTTTAAAACCTATGTAAATTAGTATTCTTTTCAAATAAGTATCAGTTGTGATCGGTACAAACATGCATTCCACGATCTTAAATTAAATGAAAACATGTCTTAGAATTCGTATTTACTGTCATTTTCAACTGTTCGAAACCTTTTTACGCAAAGCACATTACCATGGTGTGGGATAAAAGAGTAATTGCATTTAATATTCTTTTGACTAAAAAGACAAACATGGGGTGAATGGATTGAAATTATTTGTGAGCTACTTCACATCTCTTAACCTTCCAAATTAACAAGGTTGATGGGGAACGGAGAAATGCAAATAGTCAGAAATTGTCTCCATTGAGAAATGAGAATACATTATACCATTTTTAATACTTTTCCTTCTTTATCTTGGTTTGAGAAATATTGTGGTTTGATCAAATAATTAGGTTTTATTTGGTACAATTTCTGTTTCTAGCTTAAACACTTTGAGCTGACCAATACATTAATCAACCCAAAACATTTTATATAGGAAACAGAATTATTGTTTGTTTACCAAAAAAATAAAAACAGCAATAGTATTAAACACAACCTTATTGTGGATTAAAGTCTTATAACCTTATACGTGCCCACCATATAATATCGAGATTGGATAACTGGCATTTGAATTTTTTAAGGCATGGTTTTCAAAACTAGATCAGACCGGACGGTTGGACCGAAAAAATTGGGAATTGGTCAGGTGATTGGTTCTGGTTTTCCCCAAAACCGGATTTTTGCCAAAACGTTTATTTGGTCAGCAAACCGCTGACCTGGGCGGTTGAACCATTCGAACCATTCAATGGTTTTGATCATTTTTTCTTTATTTATTTATTTTGTCAAAACGGGTCTAATTGGTTGACCATTCAACCCGAGAACTGGACCCCTGACCGGTTCGTTGTCTAAATCATTTTTAAAAACCTTGATTTAAGGTGTAAGGTAGTATTTACAACCCATCATTAATCCAATTGGTTGGACCACTTTTTCTGTCATAATTTCAGTTTGGGTGTATACTAGCATATTATAAGGGAGAGGGGGGATTTTGTTGATTTGGTAAATGACTTATCGGTTTGAACAATTGAAAAAATGAGTTTGGAGTCTTTGGACAGTTGAACCATGCATTGACCTATTAATTTGATGCATTTTGTTTTCAACTTGTAAGTAAACTGACTGCTTAGACCTGTCAACCCATCACCAGTCAGATTTCCGTGTCTCTTCTTCACCCGAATCGCTTAAGAGTTAAAGAATTTACTTGTTTGACGACTAGACGACCCTAGCGGTTAAACTTCTGACATGTTGACCCAATGGACTGTTTGGTTGCTGAGAAAGGATGTGATGAGAAGGGAAAACTTTTTTCTCAAATCTGTCACCTGTGTTTGGTTGTTGAGACCAGTTATCCTACCAAATCTGCTTTCTAGTGTTTGATTGCTGAGAAAATTTTACAGGATTGTTGGATCTATTCTAGTTTGACAAATCCATACATTCTCCAATTTCACATCACAAGACTTGTTTTGGGGCGACGTGATGACATGGCACAATTAAAAATTCCTATATAGTAAATATATATCGTACTTGAAATAACTAATATAAACGGTTTCATCAAACATGTCATAGGTCAATTCCCTAATTACCAAATATTTGCAGCTATCATTTAAACAAGTATAATATTAACATAACCACTAAACTAATGACCAACACAGGAATTTGGTGCCTTCACCTTCGTGCTAGTATCCTTTATATGGATCCTAGAAGTGTTCCCTACTGTGGAGTTCTGAGGTATTGGATACATATTGCACTGGTACTGCTACAATTGGAATACTGCCTCTTCGTAAGTATTATAGGAGCAAAAAATTTTTCCGCTAAACCTATGCACCTGGGCATTATATTCTGCCTACGTGAAATAGATTCCTGGTCGACGGCCTTTGAGCACAATGTAATATTTTGCCATATGAGTACCTATACAGATGTAAATATATATCTCATCAAACATGCAATTATATCATCAATAAAGTTGCAAGATGTTTGGTTTCACCAAACACTTGCTAATTAACCTGTGACCCATATCATACATTTACAACCAAGCACTACCATATAAAGAGAAAAATCACAATCACAAATTGCAATGGATTAAATTCAATGCATTTAAACTTGTAACTAAACCTGTAATTATATCATCCATTAATCAATCAAGTTGCAAGATGTTTGGTTTCACCAAACACTTGTTAATTAACCTGTGACCCATATCATACATTCACAACCTGTGAATAACAAGTCGCAATAAAAAGTTTATATAGCATCTCAATCATTGTGTATATGTTCATACAATATCTCAAAAATAATATCCAATGCACCCCAATAAAAGTCAGTAACAAAATGATGCAATGGATATCTAATTAGTTCAAGTGTCTATCAATGTCTAAAGAGAAGTCAACATCCAATGTAGTATTCGGATGCAAGCTTCATATCCAGTCAYGTTTTCCTCAATTGAGGCCTAAGGGCATAAAATACTATTGCCTTATTCTCTAACTGAGATAAGAAGTCTATCACCTTAATGAGGAATTTCGGGTTGTCATCCCAAAGGTTATGTACATCCTAAAAAATTTGGTCATTCTTTAAGAGAGATGTGCTATTCTCAACTACATTTGCTAGCGACGAAATGCTTCGGGCAATTGTCTGCACTTCATTAGAAACAATGCTAGCATATGTCTTTCTTGTCCCCAACGAGCTTCTCCCTTTAGCAGAGCTACCCTCTTCTGGTGGCCTAGCCTGTAGGTTAGTGTCACTGGCATTGTCCCCCTCATCTAACTCCTCATACACTGGTTCCTACATTGCTTGCATGTTATTTGGAGTCATTGAGGTTGTCTCCCATGCAAGTGCCTCCCTAGCAGTAAAGCTCCAGTCCTAGTTACTTGATCATTACCACAGGCTATTGCAAGTTGATCGTAGTTATGGATTGTCTTCCTTCTAAACTGTTTTGCCTTAGGGTGTGCCTGGCCATTTGTTATGAATAGTTTTATCATCATCACATTACAATAGAAAATGCCAAGATTTATACACTAAACAATATTAAATCAATCTTACCAGGATGTATTTAGCCCATACTTTAGGTTCTGCCTCTATTGTCTTCGTAAGGTTATCCTATGAGAAACCACTTGAGTTTAGGATGTTTGATATAGTAGTGAAGTTTTGCTTTATTGTTTTTAAGCGGTTTTGAATGTTGTTATAGGTGTAGTCCACCCCAAATGTCAAGCTTATAGCCCTAGCAGCGGCATTATATGACAGAGCCTTAATACTTTTGTTAACCTTGTTTCCAAGGTTTGCTTGCTCAATGAGGATCTCTATTAATAGGTTGTCCATGACATGTTAAGCTTGACCAACCTAATGTCATCTTGAGCAGGTGCAAAGTCCATTGCCAGTTCAAATAAAAAAGTCATAGAGCAATTAGTCATTTCATACATGTAATACAACATGACACGCTTTCACACAATTACATGCATGGTACCAAATACAATACACATAACAAATTCAATAACATAAGCTACTAAACCCACCAATACATATGATGAATATTAAAATGTTTAAAATCAGTACAAGAGTAGAGTACACTTAAAAATACAAGTTCAGAGCAAGATCCCACATAATAAAAACAAACAACTAAAATTAATTTCGGTGCCTAGACCGAGATACTTGGTAGTCTGCCCACATTTGGTTAGCTATCTCCTCCCTGAGTCGGTTCCCTTCTCTAGATTGCTCATTTCTACTGAGGTGTTGGGAAGGTTGAGATGTTTGTGTTTGGGTATCCATCTCATCATCTGACTCATCTCCATCATTTTCATCCAAGTCTGCATCTCTCCTCCATCATGGTCATACTCAGATATGATCGGATCATATAGATTCACTCCTATGACATGGTTATGTAATATGCAACAAGCAGATACTATCATCACTTGAGTTTTGAATAGGTAATGTTGTTCAGAAACCAAAATCGGGAAACGTATCTTAAGGACACTGAAGATTCGTTCAACTGCATTCCTAAGTGATGCATGACGGAGGTTGAACAATTCTTTTGGATTCTCAGGTTGATGTGTTCCCCATTCCTTCAGATGGTATCTTGTGCTACGATACGATGTTAAAAATCCAGTCTTTAAAGAAAACCCAGCATACACAAGATAATATTTACCTAATTAAATATATAAAGAACAAGATTAGAAACAAACCCCCACATCTACTTGTGCAACATCTATAATTTGTATTAATAATTGCAGGAACATATAGTTTATGTTCTCTCACTAGTGCATTAGTTAACATGCGTGAATCTAATGCAGCACCTTCCCATCCAAGTAATACATTGTGAAACATAGGTCAAATGAACATGCAACAAGAATATTTTGTGTCAGGTAACCCTTACGACCACAAAAGTACATCTGCAGCAAGAACCTTTAGGTATATGTGTGTCGTCAATTGCCCCAATACAATCCTACGAAGCATTTCATTTTGATAGTGTATTTTAATTTTTAATGCTTAAAAATAGTGTATATTGTTTATATGTATGTAAACTTTGATGTGTTTGTTACTTTAAAGTATGGCCAAAAGTCAGCTTAGTTTCTAATCTCAGGAGGTACTACTGCACCATTTGGTTGGATTAAATACCTATCTTCTAGACTTAAAACTGCATCTAGACCAAGTTAAAGTGACGACTCATAGTCTTTCCAGACCTACTGAAATGAAATCCCACTGTTCTATTCCTAACATTGTGTGCTAATATGTGTAGGAATCTAGCAACTTGTTCCTCCACGGTACTTCATAACGTGTCATTCAATTGGTCGGTTTGTTGGAGAATTTTGCAAAGCTTATATAATGATTCTTTCCCCATTCTCAACTGATTATAACAATCAAATGGTCTTCCCCTAAATAGTCGATCCAATAAATCTTGTCTTTCTAAGTTCTAATTGACAAATGGCTCCCTATCCATGTAGTCCATCCATTCTTGTAGAATGGTCAATGTCAATGTAGTTGCAGTGGTTGCAGCACCGACCACTACAATCAGAAGTTCTTTTATCCATCTATCAAAGCAAAATTTGTGTGAAAAAAGGATAAAAGTAGGATTCCTCAAACTAATTTAAATATATAAGCCCTTTGGCGTCACTTAAGGTTAAGCTAATAAGATCATCAAGGAAAGTCAGAGCAAATAAAACAAGTTGGTTTATAAAATTACAAACAAAAGATTAAAGCAGTCGGTTATCATTAAAAAGAAAGCATGTTGAGATGATATTTAACCGTGGATTTATTAGTAAAATTAATTTTTATGGATTTTGAGAGTGAAGTGTGAGAGTGAACAATGGGAAATTAAATATTTTGAGAGTGAACTGTCAATTAAGAAAAAAGGGGTACATGGGTCCTAGTGGAGAAGTCTAATCTCACGGACTGGTCTAAAAAGCCAAGTGGTTTTGCTTGGGAATTGGAGAACTCCAAATGTGGAAATATTTTTATTTTTTTTATTATTATTCCATGTTCATCACTTTCCTCAAATGATATCAAGAGATTGTCTTGTTCCCCCCAACAAACCAATTAATCAATTTCTCAAAGCAAAAGAAGGCATGACCACGAATTCCATGGCAGATTCCTTACCTACAGTGGCAACCTGGTTATTTTAGAACCAAGGAATCCGGTCCTTAACCTACAACATCTTGAGAAATTAATAGAAAACTTGTCATTTAGCATTTAATATCTGATGCAAATATTGGCATTAATATACATATATTTCCAATCTTACTATGAATAGTACTAGTACAATGATCTCAAGACTATGTTGACGCATGGATGGATACCCACTGTCAGATCTTGTGAAACAATCAAAGATTAATTGGACTGATGATCATAGAAAGGACCTAATTAGTTGGAGGGACCCATGTCAGTATCCATCATAACCACCCAACTCAAACACAAGCAATTCATCATCTGGATATCTATGGTTACATTAATACCCTGAAAGAAAGATCCAGCCCAAAAACTCTTGCTCTAACTTCACAACATCAACTTGATAAAAAAAAAAAAAGAAAAGAAAAAACTAGCAAACAGAAACCCATGTGAGACAGGCCAAGTGTGAATCTGTGAATAATGAAAAAGGGTGTCTGAATCTACCTGGAAATTGAGTTGGGCATTGTCTGAGAACACAAATAAAGAAACAACAAATTATGAGAAAAAAACAGAAACCCAATTGAGACAAGGCCAAGTGTGTATCTGTGAATAATGAAAGTTTAATAAATAAATAAATATAAGATGCGGCTGGAATGGTTGGATTGCAGAAATTTCCAAGAGCAAAATATCTGTTAATTGGGATCAGAAGCATGGTCATGTATCACTGATGCATGCTAATGATCAATATATTTTGTCTTTCTTGGCAAGGTGCATATTAGTATATTACCAGTTATTTTGATGTTATTTGACGAATGTATATTAGCCAGCTGATTCTCCATAGGTTCTGGAAAAGTTAAGGTCTGTTAAAAGATGGTACTGCCTGGAGTTCTAATTTGCAGCAGCATTAGGAGAGCTACATTTCTTAAGTTAACAAGTGCCATGTACCTTGCTTTCTGGCAAGGTGATGCATATGTTAGAAGTCCAATTTCCAATGCCACACTATCCCTAATGGCAATTCCTCTCAGATTTCATCATCTCCCAGCTCACCACCACATCTTCTACCACCCCTTCTGCCTCTGTCACTCTCAAGGATTTGAGCCTTGTTTCAGAAATTCTACTATTTCCAATTTGTGTGAATGAAATTTTTATGCAATCTACAGTTCAACTTAAGTTTTGCTCAAGACCCTATAAGCCTCTTAAGGCACATGAATGCTGAAAGAAGTGATTCTGCCATGCTTCAATGACTTTACCACAGGTAGGTCGGGGGAATTGAATAATTTAGGAAGTCAAAATGATAGAAAGGGAATGAGAGCTTTTTGGCTGCTAGTAACCTAGAGGTTTTCATGGGCAGGGTTCTGTTTGAGCTTAGGTGTTTACCATTGATGCTCCTATTGGAAATGGAAGGGATCTCTCTGGATTTTTGCAGAGCCAATAGGGCTTGAGCACTTCTTCAGTTTTCTCACAATTACAATCCATCAGATTTATATGCTCTTCACAAAGCTCCTAGAGCCTCCGCAACTACTCAGATTTGATTACCTCAAGTCATAGATTTTACTGTTTTGTCCATTCATGTGCATTGGCAATCGTCTGATGATAATCAGCCAGCCAATTACAGTGTGTTATCATCACTAGATTTGGTTGGAAGGAGACAGACACAGAACCCAGAGGCCCACCACGATTCTTTTGCACTGCCAATTTGACCACAACTCACCCAAACAAATGAATGTTTTACACTCTTTACTGTTTATAGAATAAGTATATTACATGCAGCTTCCAAAAAAAAAAAACCATTTTGATTAATTGAGAAGTTCGTGTTCATCAATCCATCCATGTGTTACAATCAAATCAATGGTCATGATCATAAATAGATCATACCAGGGGACCTCAGCTCCAATTGGATGGAATGAGTCAGTTTGTATAGTCCATAGAATGAACGAAGACATGGAATCATTCAGCTTTACCATTCATTGGTTCCACTTTTCATCTTCTTCCTAGATGATTGATATTTACCATTCAGCTTTAAATTTTACATAAAAAAATGATTGATATTTACATCACGCAAAAGCCAACTGTCTGTAAAGAAATCAGTTTGACTAACACATAAATTGTGTACTATTGCTATTCATCATCTCAAAGCCAACTTAGATTGGCTCAAACCAGCATATACTACTGCTATTCATCATATCAAAGCAACAGAGTACGAAATACCCAAAGTACATACTATTCCACTACAAAAAATGAAAACCCCTTGTGTGGGTTGACTGAGATGTATTACCTAGCTTGAAAACCCCTTGGGTTGCCTGAATAACCTAAAAAACAACAATAATGAAAAAAATACAGATATGAGTTTGAGTATTATTGAGAAGAAGACGAATGTATTTGAGATCAAATCTAAAACAACTCTACAAACAGAAGAAATTTAACACAGACAAATATATTCAAAACCAACATCATTAGATCTAAACGGCAACTCTGAAACAAACATATAACACATAGCAGATCTATAAAAAGACAGATACCAGATGATAGATTTGGCATTAAAATAAACGCCTTCAATGGTAGACCCGACGTATTTTTGGATCTGGACGACCATAGATGGATCTAGGCACTGGAAAAATCTCATGGGGAGCTCATTCATGAAAATAGATAAAAATGGTATAGAAAGGAACAAAAATCGTGAAAGGAACCCAAATACTAGCTTACCTCCAAGAAAGATTGTCGGAGATGGCGCCGGTGAAAAGATGGTTGGATGGTGGTTGAGAAGAAGACAATGCAACTTTGCCTCCTTCGATAAAATTTTTGCAGTGGTTTCCAATCACAGTGGGGTTGCACCTATTTGGTGAGACCCCACGTCCTAAAAATTGAAAACCTAGTTCTCATCACATCTCATTATTTCCCTCAAAACAAATGTGGGAAAATATTCCTGTTTTCCCATTCCAGTCGCACAAACCAAATAGACTGAAAGGGGAAGCAGGAAAACAGTTCATCATCTAGACAATAATTCAATAATTTAAGGACCATAGCCGAGTTGGGCTCTTCTAATTCTTCATGGAATATAGATTAAAAGCTGTCCATGTGGCCCACCTTGGACTGTGCTTCAATATCCTCCCAAAATAGGAAAAAAATATTAGGATCTCGTTTGCATTTTGATAAATGACTTATATGGTTAAATATCCGGGTAAGTGTATGTTTTTATGGAAAATACTTCATATATAAGAGCATTTACTAGTGTTCTTTCATTTGTTAAGTAAAGATGTACAATGATTGATTTATCCAAAAAAGTGATATTAGTGAAGAGATAATCACATATTAGTGATTTTTGGCATGCATGGATAAATAATTTATTAAAGCCTGAGGTGTGTATTACATCCTCAAGTAAATGAAGCACTCAAAAATTATTTCTTTTCCATGGGATCATTATGAGTGTAAATTTATCGAATTCAAATGGAATCAATCAATATCTGAATTTGAAGCTGATTAGGAAATCTGATATCTGAATTTGATTTGATATCTGACGGATATTGAAAATTAATAGTTGAATTCAAACTCGATTAAATATTCTAATATTCAATTTGATCAATTAATTATTTTAGGTAATTAATAAATCTATAAAATAAATATTTTGTTTATATAAATATATAAATTATTTTATATAATTTAATTATTATATATATTATAAAAAGGTTTAAATATTTTATATAAGAATTAAGTAATCAGTTGAATTCGAATATTTATTCAATCAAATCAGGTCATACCCGAATTCGAATCCGATTAGCTATTCGATATGAATAGCATATCCGAAATCGAACGATTAGATTTGAAATTAGATTTTTGAAATTTGATTCGATTATGTCAAATATCAAATTCGAAATTAGACTTTCGAATACCGTTGACACCCCTATCCATCATAACCTTCCCCAATTGTCAATGTTTGTAACTCTCCCTTCCTTTATTAGATCTCTCTTAATTTCCCTCTTAAATCTCTTTAAATTCTTGTTAGTTCTATACAATAAATTAGAGGCATAAATTTGATGGGTTCAGTCACGTAAATGCCTAAATCCTAAAGGTTAAATCCAAATTTGTCAACCCAAACCCATGTTAAGCCAAAGCCAACATAACTTGTGATGGGCTAGAAGGGATTTTGTTAAGCTTGGGTGGGTTGTTCAAGCTTGGAACTTTCCTACTCACTCATGTCTTTCAATTTTTTATCTTTTATTTTGGCTTCATGGTAAACTAAAGTTAATCTATCTATTAAAACTGAAAAATGATGTTTTTTTCTTTGGTTTTTATTTAATAAAATAAAAATATTAATTAAATTTCATTTACTTTGCTTAAATATCATAATTACCAAAACATTACAAACCAATCATTAATTGGTATTTTATGACTTTTTGTTAAATCTTCCATTTTCTTCCAAACACTTCTTTATTAATCGACCTGTAATTAAAGTCATTTTTCAAAAGACTCTAACCAATTTTCTATTCGCGACTCCATGCATTATATGGGTTCGCCTACTACTATGATTTATGGGACAAATGGTATTCCATCGCCTTTATTGTTTGTTTATGAGTAATAGCTTGCTACCACTTAGCTTTTTGGCCCTATTCCCTTTTAGTAAGTTATTTATCGAGTTAATTACATTTACTTCATCTTATTTTATTTCTTAGATAAATAAGATAATGACCATTTTAGCCATAAAAATGGGTTATTTTGTTTCATCCAAGTGTTGGCAGCTTTTCCTCAAGGTGAGAAAGTTTCTAGGAGATGAGTATTATTTACCTTGGTAAAAGATACCTAGGAAAAATAAAATTTTCCTATACCTTACACAAATCTAAAAAAAATAACATGAATATCTTGGTCAATGGGAACCAAAATCCAATTGACCTACTTTCCCCCTCACAAAATCCAAAAAATGAATAGACCCTTTGATTGGCAAATTGTGTATCACATATAATACCTTTAGGAGAATGACCAATCCTCCTAAGACAGTAATTGGGTTTGATTTGAATGATGCCCACCTAACATCCTAACCCGAACCTGTTATTGAACTTTAATTCAGAATCGATTCCAAGTTTGATATTTTGGATCTGATTTAGCTCGAAACCACTTGTTTCTTTTAATAAGAAAATTTTAAATTTTTACAATATTTATTTTCAACTCATATAATAAATTTATATAAATATAAAATATTGAACTTATTAATTATATATGCATATTAAATTTTAATTGTTCTTAAATATCAGATTGGATGTCCCAAGTCCCAACCAAGTTTCCGACTCTCAAATAATTTGTAATTAGATTTGGTTTAATGTAAACTCAAATAATTTGTAATTAGTTTTCATTTAAGCTCAGTTTGGAAGGAGTACAAATGCAAATATGTATGTAGAGTGCAAATCCTTATATTTTGTATATATATGTATTATACATATTTGCATTTATACTCTTTCCAAACTGAGCCTTGATTAGGTTTTTATTTATTTGCAATGCAAATCTGGACAATACAAATTTTATACCCGATTCAGTTTTGCATATCTTTATTTGTACCCATGATTTGCACTCTTACCCAAGGCAATACTATTTGTCATTTTATCTTATTTGCAATCATGTATGGTGCAAATTTTGCATCTTTTTTTTTTTTTTGCAAAATTTGCACTAGTTTCCTCTTACCTTGATTTTTTCTCTCATCTAAAATGGGGACCATACATGTCCCTGCATTAATCCTCATAAGCAAATAACCTTGTTCCCATCTTCAATCTCTTTAACATAAAGGAAGGATTACATCATTTTTCCTACTATTTTACTTCTTGTAAACAAACAAAACAAAGTCAAATCCAAAGTAAAAGCAAATCAAGATTTACAGTTGTCCTTTTTGCACTTCTATGCACTTGTAATTAAGCACGTGCATTGCATGTGAGAAATTTTCTTTCATATTAATTACTTGAATTTTAGATATATCATAATTAAGATAAAAATTGGAAATTAACAAAAGTAACAATATGATTAAAAATAAACTCAAACTCTTGTAATTAATGTGCATGTGAAAATTTTAAACTACAATAACAATTGTTGTTGTTGTTGCTGTTGTTGTTATTATTATTATTATTACTATTATTATTATTCCATTAATTTTTGCCATAAATAAAAATAAATTTTATTTAACAATTATTTTTATTTATTATGATGAATATATAACATTATAAATGTTCCCAAATGCGGTAGAGTTTTGTACTTTTTCATTTTTTGTGTTCTATCTTTTTTAAATATTTATTATTCAATTATGACATCATGAGCTTCTTTGAAAAGTTGGATATTGACCCACCATCTAGATAAGAAAATAGATTTACTTTTGGATTTGTTTTAAATTATATATCATCTACATTATATAAATATGTTTTACTTATTATACTTAATTTTGCTAGACACAATTAATATATAATTTTTATATATTCTTTTGATTACTTGTACTTTTTTATTTTTTAAAGATTTATTATTTAACTATCATATCATCGGTTAATCCATTTGACCCAAACCACTAACCCACAACCCAAAAAGGAAGATAATTTGATTTTTAGGTTGACACTATATTTTATATTACATTTTCATCATTGATAATGAATGCATAATATTAGAGATGTACCCAATATTTACTTTTATGAATATGTAACACTAGAGATGTGCTGAGATTTTTTCTATTTTTTGTTATTCTTTATATTTTTTATTCATAAAAATTTTATTATTTGAATATGACATAATTTCATTTATAGGTTGATTTTAACTTTGGCATTTCATTTTCATTATTAATAAAATTACTTTACATTTCATATGTATTTTTATTTAGTATAATGAATATGCAATATTTGTGATATGTCCAATTCCTTTTATTTTTTGTATTACATATTTTATTTTTTTATTATTAAATATTACATTATTTATTAACCCATTTGACCCAAAATGGTTGAATTGCTTACCCACCTTTGGGAGGGAATAAAATAGTTTTGTTTTCAAAATATTTATTTTCATAATATTAATATTAATTTTGTGGGTTTAATGAGAGAATATACCTTAATATGAGATTTAATGAGAGAGAATAGGAAACTAGTTTTATTTCTAATTGGTTTTAAATTTTACATTGTATTTCCATCATTAATAAAAACACTTCTTATTTCTCATACTTATTGTTGTTTAATATGTCGAATATATGATGTTAAAATTGTTCCCAATTTTTTAATTTCTATATTTTTTGTATTTTATTTATTTTTGAATTTTATTATTTAATTATGACAACATGGATTTGACCCGAAATGGTTTAATTTTTTACCACTGTTTAGTTGAAAATACTATTTTTTCAGGTAGATTTTAAAAGTATTTTATTATGTTATTAGAATTATTAATTTGTTATGTATGGATTTAATTAATAGAATTTAATGGTGAGAAGAAATAAAGATGCCTTAAATATATTATTATATGAAGTTGAATGCAAATTAATACCTTAAGTGTTGGATTTAATGAAAGGAAATTGAATGCATTGAATATCTTATAATTGTCTATTTTCAACTCATTTAATATCAATAATTGATTACCCATTTGCCCTCATTTTTATCAATAAATTTAAATATAGAAGGGCAAATTTTGTCCTCAAAAAAATTCAGAAATATTAGTGAGACTATTCATGCTTTTTAAAGTAGTATAGATTTACACCACCACAAATAAATAAACGGAGCCTTAATGTATTTCAGCAGAGGTTTAACATATAAAAATTCAATTAGTTTTAGCTTATTTAAAAAGAAAAAAAATATTATCCACTGTTGATAAAATATTAGAATAAGGTTAATTCAGTTGTTCTTAATAATGAAATTATTTGTAATTCTTCTTTAACATCCAAAATGAACCCAACACATGTAAAATCTAGAGGGTTTGAACAAGTTACCAGAGACTGGATATCCTAGATCAGATTTCACTTATCATTAAACTACTTAATTGAATTGGTAATTTTCTTTAATTTAATATTTGAATGTCTATAACAAATTATATTTTCAAACCATTATTAAATCTGATGGTCAGACTGTTGGGCATGGATACCATTTAGGCAACTAGTTCCGTTTTACTCCAAACTCGATCCTTGGCCGAAAACCATTGAATTGGTCAATGACCCATTGACCTAGGTGGCTGAACTGTCAACCCATTCAATGATTTTTTGACCATTTTTATTTTAATTATTTTTTATATTTTGTCATAATGGGTCGTCCATTCAAACCAGACAATCAAACTGTCGATCCGAAAACTAGTAGCCAAAACAGTTCCAATTTTGGGTTGGTTTTTAAAACATTGATAATAAGTAACATAAAAAGTAGTGTTTGCAAAATTTAAATTAAGGTAAATTACAAAGACATCGTACTATGGGATTAGTGACAAAGACCCCATTGTACTTAATTTTGTGATAAAACCCCCTAAACTTTTCTTGTGTGAAAAAAGACCCCCTTGACCATGAAAGAAGGCATTAATTTATCAAAATGTCCACCTAAACTTTCCTTATGGTCTTTTTCTCATCCTTTTTTCTTAAACCCTAATTGACAAAAATAGAATGATGTCGAGTCATTCTATTTATCAAAAGTAGAATGATGCCACGTCATGGCCTGAACTTTCTCCATTACCCCAACGGAGAACTCTCAACCCCTCTCATTCTAGCTTTCATTGCTCCCTCATGAAGCCACCTCATCACTCCCTTCTCCTTTTCTCATAATGACACCTCATCATTCCTGGTCCACCCCTCTTTCCTCTATGTTTATCCCTTTGGATATCCCTTCCAAAAAATTTCTCTACCAAAATCTAATCTAATATAGCCATGTGGTACCACTATCCCCCACTTTTTCATAAATTATCTATAATTCCTATTTATCTCCTAAATTATCTCTAATTTAGTCAAGATTTTCTCTCCTAGATTATCTCTAATTCCTATTTATCTTATACCCCACTTTTCATTTATATCTTTTGATGAGGGGTAATTTGGCACGACCTAATAAATAAAAGTAGTAGTATGCAGAACTCGGCGTAAAGTCACTTCGACAATAGGTTACCTCGACGTAATACCACCTCGATGGTTAATTGAGTTCGGGGCCCAGGAACCGAAGTGACACGTAATAAATCTCAGTAGCTTCCCAACAGACTTCAGATATTACGGGATCATACCGCATAACGGCAAGCCTTATCTTCTCCCTGTCTGAATCGGGTGGCGATAATGAAGTTCATTGACTGATACGTTACTCCCTGACTAAAGCGGAAATGGACCTTGATGAGGGCGGATTTGGCCCTCCAGTGAAATTGTGACACCTGGCACCTCATGCAAACCAAGTGCAGCCTCTTGACAACTGGGCAGCTCGGGCAGCTCGGCACAGCTCCGGCAGCTCGGCATAGCTCGGGGAGCTCGGTATAGCTAGGGGCAGCTCGGCATAGGCAGCTCGCCACAGGTAGCTGGCCACTCCGGAGGCAACCTGGCGTCTTACGAAGAGCTCGCCACTTAGGGGCAGCTCGGCATAGCTCGGGGAGCTCGGTATAGCTAGGGGTAGCTCAGCATAGGCAGCTCGCCACAGGC
>NW_010729101.1:3738551-3759415 GCF_000365185.1 Nelumbo nucifera | reverse complement strand
TCTTACGAAGAGCTCGCCACTTAGGGGCAGCTCGGCATAGCTCGGGGAGCTCAGTATAGCTAGGGGCAGCTCGGCATAGGCAGCTCGCCACAGGCAGCTGGCCACTCCGCAGACAGCCTGGCGTCTTACGAAAAGCTCGCCACTTAGGGGTAGCTCGACACTTACAGGTCGTTTGGCATAGGAAGCTCGCCATAGGCAGCTGGCCACTCCGCAGGCAACCTGGCATCTTACGAAGAGCTCGCCACTTAGGGGCAGCTCGGCACTTACAGGTAGCTCGGCATAGGTAGTTCGACACTTAGGGGCAGCTCCGCGTATCGCAGGAAGATCTCCTACCTGACAACCATACCTGACAGATCCGGATGCCTACGCCCACATCTCTCGCTAGGCGGCGCCGTGCCTGCCAGTCCTGAGAGTTGTCCCTTGACTAGTAGAGTCATACTCTGCAGCAGCCGCCTGCACTTGCCACCTCAGCTCTTGCAGTAACGGCTGCGGTAGAGAGATAGAGGCAGTTACGCCTGATTTGACAGGACACCACTATATAAGGACTCTGACCCCCAAAGACAAGGGGGAGAGAATGAAAAAATGGAGGTAATCCCTGTTCTCTAGCTCTCTCATTCCTCTAATATCATCTTCAACCTCTCGACAATCAGAGTGCTAACTTAGGCATCGAAGAGTCCCCGCCGGGTAAATACCCCCGAGCCCCCTGGTTCAGTTCTCGTAGGTTCCTCAGCTCTTGCTGCCTACAAAGAGGAGGAAAAGATGGAGTTCTCGCAGGTCCCTCAGCTCCCGCCGCCTACAAAGGAGAGGAGATCACCTCATGCAGAGGGCAGTTGGGTTGCGCTACACCAGGGAGCTCCACCATCTTCTGAGTTACAGGCCGCCTAGGAGCAGGTCAAATGACGAGTCCACCAAGGTAGTTCACCACCAGGGAGCTCGTCACCAAGTAGCTCTCGACCAGGGAGCTCGTCACCAAGTAGCTCTCCACCAGGGAGCTCGTCACCAGGTAGCTCTCCACCAAGGAGCTCGTCACCAGGTAGCTCACCACCAGGGAGCTCATCACCAGGTAGCTCACCACCAGGGAGTTCGCCACCAAGTAGATCATCAACAGGCAGTTCGCCAGCAGGGAGCTCCATCATCCTCTTAGTCACAGGCCACCTGGGAGCAGGTCAAATAACGAGGTACTTAGCCAAAAAATTGGTACATCACAAAAAAATTGGTACGCGACCAGAAACGGTTACATGGTCATAGCACAGAAAATTTCCTGGTGATGATCCTATCATCAGATGGCCAACCAGACTTCGCGGAGACCCAACTGACCAAGAACCCAAATGCCTATTATCGCTTTCATCGGGACCATGGTCATAGCACAGAAAACTATAGAAACCTCCGCGACGAAATTGAAGAGATGATCTGTCATGGATACTTGAAAAAGTACATTCTACACGAAGAAAATGAACAGGGGAACCGACAAGGAGATCAGAAAAAAGACGTCCTAGAGAGTAGCAGATAGAACAAACAACCACCTCGCCCGCTACCAGAAGGGAAACCGATTTGCGGAGTGATCATTATGATCACCGGGGGATCTATTGTAGCGGGGTGCACAGTGGTGGCTGAGAGAACATCATTTCGAGAGCTGAAGCACGAAGCAGAGAACCCACCCAAACGACCTCGGATTGAAGAACCGATCTACTTTTCCAAGGACGACGCTCACGGGATCCAATATCCTAATGACGACGCCCTGGTCGTGAAGATGGTTATCGATGACTTTGAAGTAAGGTGGATCTTGGTGGACTCAGGTAGTTCGGTAGATATCTTCTTCAAGGAAACCTTTGACAAGCTACAATTACAACAGAGCAACCTAACGCCGGTAGACGCCCCACTAGTAGGGTTTAGCGGAGAGAAGTTAGGCCTATAGGTCGTGTCATAGTACCGGTGGAAGTGGGCATGTGGCAAAATATTGTTCGGTTCGAGCACACATTCCTAGTGGTCACTACCCCATCCTCGTACAATGCAATCATAGGTCGGCTTATTACGCATGTTTTACGCACAGTAGTGTCAACCTAATACCTCGCGATGAAGTTCCCAACGGATTGCGGAGTGGGAGTAGTACGAGGCGACCAGCTCGAGCCCTGGAGGTGTTATGTGGATGCTCTTAAAAGAAAAACAAAGATAGCAGAAGACATCGAATTGGAACGACCAGCAAACTACAACGAGGAGCGAGCTACCCCGATGGATGAGACGGTCCACATACCAGTGTTCGAGACTGAACCGACTCAGACTCTCCAGATCGGAGCACTCGTAAGTGAACTGCTACGAAATAAACTAGTAAGTTTTCTACTTAACAATTTAGATGTTTTTGCCGGGTCTACGGCAGAAATGCCCGAAATTGACCTCGTGTCATAACTCACAAACTGAATGTAGACCCTTTAGTTAGACCAGCCTGACAAAGAAAATGCAACATCGCCTCAGAATGATGGAGGGAAGTTAATGAGGAGGTCGGGAAGCTCCTCGTTGAGACTTCATTAGGGAGGTTCATTACCCGAGCTAGGTCGCAAACCCGGTGCTCGTGAAGAAAGCCAATGGCAAGTGACGCATGTGCGTCGACTACACCGACCTGAATAGAGTTTGCCCAAAGGATTGCTTCCCCCTACCCAGAATTCATCGCTTGGTAGATGTGATCTCAGGGCACGAATTGTTGAGTTTCATGGACGCCTACTCTGGCTATAACCAAATTAGGATGGACACAACTGACCAAGACAAAACTGCCTTTGTAACCGAACTAGGGCTATACTACTATAAAGTTATGCCCTTTGGTTTGAAATAAAGTCTAGTGTTATGTTGATGACATGGTTGTAAAGATCCAGTTCTCTAAATATTTAATTAATGATTTAGACGATTCCAAATTTTAAGAAAATATAATATGAAATTAAATCTGAATAAGTGTGTCTTCGGAATCACTTCGGGAAAATTTTTAGGCTACATATTCAACCGGCGTGGTATCGAAGCCAACCTAGAAAAGATAAAGGCAATTATGGACATGAGTCCACCTCGAAAAATAAAAGAAGTTCAGAGGTTGATTGGCCGGGTAGCAGCCCTAAGCCGGTTCATGTCCAAGTCGACAGGTCGATGTCTCCCCTTTTTTAAAGCCATTAAAAAGAATGAGACTGTCGAATGGACTGAAGAATGTCAGCTCGCGTTTGACGAGCTCAAAAGGTATCTAAGTACCGCTCTAGTTTTAACCCGACCTGAGGAAGGTGATGTCTTGAAGTTGTACCTCTTTGCGAGGGATGAGGTAGTCAGCTCGATACTAATTAGGGAGGTAGACTGGGTTCAACGGCCCGTCTACTATGTAAGTAAGGTACTGGAGGACGTAGAGACTAGATACCCAGACATCGAGAAACTGGCGTACGCGCTAGTGGTTGCAGCTTGAAAATTACGCCCCTACTTCCAAGCCCTTACCATTGTTGTCTTTACAAATAGACCTCTGAGCAACATCCTACTTAAACCCGAGGTGTCTAGGAGGTTGACGAAGTGGTCCATCGAGCTCAGCAAATACGACATCCGGTTCGAGCCACGACCAGCGATAAAAGCCCAAGTCTTGGCAGATTTCATAGCAGAATGCATGTTCAGTGCATCGGCCCCTGAACTGACTGAACTCGCTCGCATGTTGGAGGCATCAACCAGTGCGGCACCGGACCCGGTCGTAGCAGTACTGATCTGGGACGAGGAGCCCAGGATCCTCCATGTCGGTGGCTCATCTAACCAGTGAGGAAGTGGAGCGGGACTGATACTGTACGGCCCGAACGAGGTGAAGCTGGAGTATGCTTTCCGGTTCAGATTCAAGACATTGAACAACAAGGCAGAGTATGAGGCACTAATTGTCGGGTTCAACTTAGCAAAGGAGATGAGAACAAAGCACCTCATCGTCTGCAATAACTCTCAACTAGTAGTTAACCAAGTCAATGGTGACTTCGAAGCTCGTGACTCGACCATGGTAGCCTACTTAACCAGAGTTAGAGATATCCTGCCGAACTTCCGCTCCTACTTCATCAGGAAAATCCTGAGGTCTGAGAACGTCGAGGTCGATGCCCTGTCATGACTAGCAAGTACGAGCGATAACACTATGCGAACTGTGTACATAGAGAACCAACCTCGGCCCAGCATTCTCAGCGGGGCAGAAGAGGTCACTCCCGTGTTGCAAGCAGAACGAGATGGATTCAGCCGCTCGTTGCTTATCTGCTCCACGGGACCCTACCTGCATAACACAATGCAGCTCAGAGGGTAGAGCGACAATCGGCCAAGTACGTCCTCATAGACGAACGACTGTATAGGAGATCATTCACGCTCCCCTACCTACGTTGCCTGCGACCCACAGAAGCTGAGCTTGTACTTCACGATATCCATGAAGGTCTATGTGGAGGACACCTGGGGGGTAGGGCCCTTGCCCAAAAGACATTAAGGCAGGGCTACTATTGGCCCATGATGAAAGCAGATGCACTCGAACTCGTCAAGAAATAAGACAGATGTCAGAGGTATGCCAACATCCTCCATCAACCTGCTACCCATTTAAAGTATCTTACTAGCTTGTGGCCTTCAGCTGACAGAGGAAGTTCTTTGACATGTCAGTAGACTAGTTCACGAAGTGGGTGAAAGCTGAACCGCTAGTAAGCATTACAGCCTGGAACGTGCAAAATTTCTTTTGGAAAAACATCGTATGCCGTTTCGGACTCCCCAAAATCTTGATTTTGGATAATGGGAAGCAATTTGAAGATATTAAATTCCAGAACTGGTGCGCTGAGATGGGGATTCAATAGAACTTCACTTCGGTAGCACATCCACAAGCAAACGGGCGGACCGAAGTAATGAATAGAGCCATCCTTCGTGGGCTACAAGCTCGTCTTGCACAAGCTAAAGGGTTGTGGGTGGATGAGCTACCCAGCGTTCTTTGGGCCTACCAGACTACCATCAAGACAATGACGGGTGAGACTCCCTTTAACCTCACATATGGTATAGAAGTGGTGATCCCAGTACAAATCAAAGTGCCCACGTTGCGACTTGAGGCTTATGATGAGGAAGCAAATAATGACGAGCTTCGTACCAACCTGGACCTTGTAGAGGAGGTACGAGACCTGGCCTACATCTAGAGTGCAGCATACTGGCAGAAAGCGGCTCGGTACTATAATGCCTGGGTCAAGAAGCAGTAGTTTCATGTCGGCGATCTAGTCCTATGGAAAGTTATGGTCCCATGATCCCGGCGTGGGTGAGCTCAGACCGAACTGGGAAGGTCCGTACCATATAAGACGGGTGTACGGGGAAGGCATGTATGAGCTCGAGACTTTGGAAGGGAAGCTAGTACCTCAAGCATGGAACATCGACAACTTAAGAAGATATTATGCATGAATCCACAACTCCAAGTATAAGTCACTCATGAAATCATCAAACTAGTCAAATAGACGACAAGCTGGAGAGAGGACCATAAGTCACTTCCAGAAGCATAAGGGCTATGGTGCCGAGCTGATAACGGACCTCGGTATGATAAAAGTCCTAGTCGCTTCTTTGGCATAGGCAGATTAAAACCCAGTCGCTTTGGCATGGGCAAAGCAAAGTGACCCAAGCACTGATAGGTCGGGTATGTACCCTACAATGTCTGTTCGCCCTGGCATACAATGGCAATTATATTATTCCTACTAGTGTCGAGCTCGCCAGTTTGGGAGTAATTTATACTTAGAAAAAATTTCACTCCTATTTGGTTTAGCTTGCCAGATTGGAAGTAATCTACACTTAGAAAAACTTCACACAAAGATTGCAAAACACTTGTATTTCATTAACAAAGAACTTCAAGTACAAAAAAAAAAAAAGAGAAGAAGATAAAGATTACAATTAACCGAGCTCAGAGGCTCAAAACATCGAGCATTACAAAAGGAGGGGGGTCCAAGAAAAGAGGCTTCAATCTATTCGGGGGTCTTTATCCTTATTGGAGACTTTGGCAGGAGGATCTATCTCCATACGGTCCTCGGCAGCACCAGTCTCCTCTTCCTCGTCATCAAGCAGGTCGTCATCACTCTCCGCTTCGGAGTCTAGATCCTTGGCAGCTTCGATGGCCATCTCCTTGGTGATCTTCGACGTGATTATGGCATTGAGGTCGAGGTGGGGAAATTCACACCGGGTCAACCACCTACTGAGCTTGAACCCCTTGCGGTAATCCACTGTCCCTGCCTCGACCAACCTTTCCCGAAGCTCCACTGAGGACTTGTACTCCTCAACTGCCTAAACCTTGGCCTCCTCCTTTGCCTGAAGCAGTAGCTCGATTCGTTCCTTCATGTGGGCCTCGAGGTTCTCGACCTCCCTCTTCAATGTCGTTTCACGCTCTTCGAACTCCTTCTCTAACATCAGTAAAGTTAGTAGCTCCTTCTTAGCTCTCGCGTCATTCTCCAGTTGGTTGATTTCGTTGTGTGCTAAGTTCAGTTCGGCGTGGGCATTTCGAAAAGACTCTTCGGCTTCGATTACGGGAGGCTGCTCGGAAACTAGTGGGTGCTTGGGCTAAGGAATGGCAGCCTCAATTGTGGCTGCTTCATGCTCCCGAAGAGCTCATCGGCAGGGATGTCATCCATGGCAATTGAGATAAAAAACAAGCTAAGTTAGATACAGTATCAAAGTAAAACAAATAGAAAAAGTACAGCAAATAGCGACCTACCAGGAGGACTTAGGCTGGCCTGCACGAGCTTCTCCTTGGTCACGAAGTTTTTGAACTTCAGGCCGAGCTCTACCCAAGATCGGACCTCCTCCCTTGTCTTCAGGTCCAGTCTAACGCCAGGGTCCTGGATGGCTGCCCTCCAATGAGTCGGAAAGGGCCACCCCTTGGTGTTGCGGACCACGAAGTAATGCCTCTTCCAGGCCGGGACCTTATTAGGGAGCTCGTGCAACAGTTTGTACCCGAGATGAGGAGACAAGTAATAAGTTTGCATGTGCTCGGGCTGAACGCAGAACAGGTTTTTCTTAATGGAAAGGATCGAAGAGAAGACGTCGAGGTCAAGGGGATGGTTGTAATCATGGAAAAGAGAAATGCTCCCTACAATATTACGGATAGAGTTCGGGTGTAGCTGGTCTATGGTAATGTTAAAGAATTTAACGATCTCGATTATAAGAGGGTGAAGTGGAAGACATAGACCGGTTACGAGCGGCTCCTCGAAGATAACGATCTCGTTGTGATCATGATCTCAAGGAAAGTTGCCTAAGGGGATGTTGTATACAAGGTCGTTAAGGAGTTTGTATCGGGCTACTGAGGCTAGGAGCTTGTCTGCCGTCATTATCGATAGGCCGAAGTTGTCTGGCAGCCAACCTCAATGTGAGGTGGAAGCTGATTTACCAGAAGTCTCTCGTTCTCGCCAAGGTGAGTCCCCCTCGGGCGGACTGAGGACCATGTTCTATCCTGAAGTGACCACCTTTGTAGGATGAGGATCCACTGTTTGAGCCGAGGTACCCACCTCGACCCCAACAGACTCGCTGCTCCCGTCTAGAAGACTATCTAAACTAAGGCTAGACATATTAAAGGAAAGGACAATGGAATCAAAATGAAAAAGCAAAGGAAGGTGGACTCACCAAGAGGAAGACCGAAGAAAAGGAGGCGACCTCGGACCCAGAAAGGTGGATACCAAACTGGAAGACTTGAGCACGACCTCAAAGATTGTGGATTTGCGGACTTGTGGCGAAAAATAAGCCCTTTGGCCCTTATTTATAGCCAGTATATCCAGGAATCAACGGTTAAGATCAACTCGATCTGACGGCTCATAGGAAAATCGGTTGCATGCCCCCCGAGGTTGAAATCGATTTAGTGCGTGTTTGAACCAAATGGTCGAACAGGTCCGATAAGCGACTTCCCCTCCACATCATCTAGATTTCGCGCTGAATCCGCCTAAGCTCTTTGTGAACTCCCCGCGCTAGGTTAGGATCCCTGCCACGAGGAGTGGGGGGCAATTGATGAGGAGTAATTTGGCACGACCTAGTAAATAAAAGTCACGTGGACGCGATCTGCATGTAAGATGACAACTCAGCAAGGGGAGTCTAGTCAGTGGTATGCGGAGCTCGGCGTAAAGTAACTTCGGCAACAGGTCACCTTGACGGCTAATCGAGTTTGGGGCCCAAGAACTGAAGTGACACGTAATAAATCCCAGTAGCTTCCCAACAGATTTCGAATATTGCGGGATCATACCGCATAACGGCAAGCCTTATCTTCTCCCCGTCCTAATCGGGCGGCGATAATGAAGTTCATTGATTGATACGTTACTCCCCGACTAAAGCGGAAAAGGATCTCGTCCATTCAGGCCGCAGATCTCGGAATCGTTTTGAGAAACCTGCAATAAGTCAACTATATAATGGCATCAACCCCTCCATGATCCAGGTAGGTGTGATTACTTGCATCCAAGCTCTCTAGCACTCAGATTCTAGCTCGCAATCACAACACAGTACTAACTTAAGCATCGGAGTGACCTCGTCGGGTTAACCGCCCCAGGTGCTTTAATCCTCCATCTTGCAACTTGGTCCAGCTTGCTACACGACTAAGGTCTGGATCATCCTCCAGCTAGGAGCTTATAGATCGCACAGAAAGCTTGAATTTAAAAAATTAAGAATTATTCAAATATTATAATGAAATTATGTAATAACTAAAATATTTAGTAAAAACACAATAAGTTTAAATTTAATAATTACATATTATTAATAATTATAAAATTTTATGAAATTCATAACAAAATTACTTAAGAACAACAATTTTGTGAATTATTCAATTTAAATATTACTTAAATAATAAAATTTTAAAATTAAAAAATATTATTAAAAATTTTCAATAATAAAATATTACAAATAACTAAATATTATATAACAAAATATTTTATATTATGTAATAACTTTAAAATAAATAAAATTTAAATAATGAAAATAAATAAATAAATATTTTAAATAACAAAATATTTACAAAACTAAATTTTAAATAGTTAAAATAACGAAATTATGTAATAAACTTAAAAAATTTATTAAAATTAGAAATTTTTAATAATAGATTTCATAATATTTGAATTAATAATAATTTTATATTTTACAAAATAAAAGACGAAATTATGTAATAATAGTATAACTTATTATTTATGGATTATGAAATTCAATAAATAAGTAATATTGAAATAACTAAATAATGATATTATTCAAATAGATAAATAATATTGTAAAGAACTAAATTTAATATTAAAAAATTAATAACTAAATCATTTAAATGTTATTTAAAAAAATAAAATAGATTAACTAAAGAAATTATGTAATAACCTTAAAAATTTTATCAAAAACACAAAATAACTATAATAGGTTTAAGAATATTTGATAATAGGAATATAAAATGCAAATAATTTAAAATTGTTTAAATATTATTGAAATAATTAAAAATAGATTAAATAATTTAGAGGTACTGAAGCTTTCAAACAACAAAAATCGGTATTAATGTATTAATAATAAAAACATTATTTCACTTATATCAATTAATAATTCTATAAAATAACTTTTAGAATATTGATATTTATTAATAATAATATGAAAATATTAATTTATATTTATATATACTAAAATTTATATTTATTGTATTTTTAGTAACTTTTTATTGTATTTTTGTGATAAAGGTATTTTCAATAATCATGTATAAATATATTTTTGCTTTGTTATTTAATTGAAAATTTTCAATAATTATTGGAGATTAAACTATTGTTATTTATTAGAGATTAAACTATTAGTTTTGCTAAAATTAGGAATGTTAATGGGTTGGTTTGACTTAGTTGTAGGTTGTTTGTCCAACCAAATTGACTTTGTCGGGTTGGGGAGTTGGTCACCTAAAACCAACCAACTATTAGTGAAAACCAGCCAACTTGGGTTATATTAGTTTGGGTCAATTTTCAATTTGGTTGGTTGGTTCAAAAGATATAAATTTAAAAATTATAATGGTATTATTAAAAAATAAATTAAAGATTTTAATTTATAATCTAAAATATTTTAGACTAAGGAATATGACACTTTTTCCACTTTTGCATATATAAAATCATTTTAAATATGGTCCAATCGGTTTGGTTTTTGCTGATTCACAAATGTCCAAACTGAAATTGACCCGACCGGGTTAGGTTGTGAAATTGTTGAACCGAAACCCACCAGAAATACTAGAAAACAAACCAACTTGATTCAAGTTGGGTCATGTTGGCCAGTTTCACCGGTTTGATGAACAACCTAGCTGAAATTAATTATTGTTTTTTTAGTGTTAAAAATTATTAAAAGTAGTATATAAAATATAACTAATTATTAATTATTTAAAATGTTAAAATATAAAACAATTGTATACTCTTATGTGCTTTAATTGTTTAGCTTTTGCTTAACAAAGCTTGCACATCACACGGGTCCCTACTAGGTACAACTTGAGTGGGTTGGGTCAGGTTGAGGGTTAATCCAATCCAAGTTTCAAACCCCAAGCTTAAGCTTGTCTAATTCAAGGTTAAGCCTAATCTTACCAACCTAGGCCCAACTCACCTTAACTAGGCTTTTCAAGCTTAGGGATGACAATTTCTACCTTACCTGATGGGTATCCACCCCTACCCACATCGACAGGGTGGGTTTTTTTTGTTTGATGGATGGGTTTTGGGATTCTACAACCCGTACGTTATGGGTAGGGTAAGGTATCAGACTAACCCGACCCCCTTAACTTGCATATTATTGGAAAGCATATAAACTTTATGTACTAAGTGTTGAATTTAATAATATTTTGAATTAGATGTAAAGAATAATTGATAGTTTATGTGTTCTTTTACATCACCCGCTAGGCGGGTAGAGTCTAGAATTTACAAACCCTCCCTAAGCCCACTTTGTTTCCATCCTTGATCGGTCTAGGCAAGGCTTGGGCTTGGGCATGTTGGGCAAACTTAAATTGCATCAAATTAACACCCTAGGCCTCAATGTAAGCCCAATTTGAGTTTAGATTAAGCCCGAATTTTTTTTGGCTCATGCTCATCTTAAAGTTCAAAAACTCAAACCCAACATTTACAAAAGATTTGATTGAATCGGGTCGGGCTTGAATTGGGTATACCTAATTAATTTGCACCCTAGCTCCATTGCTTGAAATTATTTTAACAAAGCCCGTGCATCATACGGGTCCCTGCTAGTATATATATACTAAATTAGAGATTGCCATGTCAACAGTCCCCTCCTTGCTCTGTTAAGAAATTCTAGAGGGGGTGCAAGATTTCCTCTACAAGCACTCGGAGTTGCCACCTAAAATGGCTTATCTCCTGTTTTTTCCTCTCATTTTTATTAGGAAACTAACTGTCCTCCACTTTCTCCTAAATTATCTTTATCTCTCCCTAATTCCTATTTATCTCCTAAATTATCTCCAATTCCTATTTATCCTCTCCCCCACTTTTTATCTATATATATCTAAAGAAAAGTTTCAATTAAAAGATTTAACAATTATTTAAATATCATAATGAAATTATGTAATAACTTTAAAATATTTATTAAAAACATAAAAAAAATAATTATAATAGGTTTAATAATATTCATATCATTAATAATTTTATATTTTTATGAAATTCATAATGAAATTATGTAATAACAATATAAATTATATTTTTATGGATTATTCAATTTAATAACTAAATAATATGTTAAAAACATAAATAAAAATTATCTAAATAATAAATTATTAAAAATAGCTAAATAACTATGTAACAAAATATTTAAAATTAAATAATAACTTTAAATAAATAAAATTTAAATAACGAAAAAGATTAAAGATCTTACATATTATTTAAATATTTAAATAATGAAATATTTAACATAACTAAATTTTAAATAGTTAAAATAACGAAATTATGTAACAAATTTCTGTACCATTTATAAAAATGAGGATGGTAACAATTGTTTAGTCAAAAATCCTAATTTTACTTTCACTTTTCACCCTCTACCAGTTTTGTTTTTCAGTATTTAACTATCATGAGGTCATATGATGTCCATCAAAGTTTTTCCAACATAAAAAAAATGGGAATGCAAACTATTAACATGGTTGTATATCTTATAACCAATTACACACATGACACATAAGGACTGCTAAATGGTGGTTGGAGATCCATAACCAATAATTTATCATTATTTCTGTTTTTGCTAAAATCATATATCAATCAATTATTCTATAAATTCACCCTAATATTTAGAATAAAAATTAAAAAATCATGAACCTCACTTAGGATTAACATAGTGCATGTGAAATAATCTAAACACCAAAACTTGAAAAGAATACAAAAGACACCTCTTATTGAATTAATGTTAATTTTAGTTAGATAATAAGAATCCTATTATGGGCTTAATATTAATTTAGGGTTTGTTTGGATATATTTTTCTAGCTATGGGTGAAAGATAGCAGTAGACTCAGTAAAAAGGATTCAATTATATATTATAGTCATGTTATGGTTTTCTAGTAAGGGGTTTCCTTCTTCTCCAAAGAAGAAATCATAATTAAAATTATATGAATGTTTAATTTTTTATCAAAAGTGAAATATAGAAAAGAAAAGCAAGAACTACTTACAGGAAGAAACTTTCATATGCTTTTGGAAGAAAATAAAATAATTTAAAAATCTTAAAAACAGGACCTAACCCTCTCCCTCTCCTTACCACGGTAGCAGAATCATCGGTGAAGAGGAAGATAACAAACAACTAAGAAGACGAAGGTGTGAATAGTGTGGCGGGATGGTTTTGGAGCAAAAAGCAAGATTAAATTTTGATCTGTTGTTTAGTTACCAAAAAGAATAAAAGTTCAGATCTGTTTTATGATCCTTTGTTAAAAAATATCAAATCGTTTTCTTAAACTGATGATATCCTAGAAGATGAATACCATGCCTAACCAATGGTATAAATTGGAAAGACATACCCTATTTCTTCACCTAAACCCAAATGGTCTAAGTTATAATCTGTTAAGAACATTCATCATTAACTTGTTGGTCTTGAAGATAGAAAAAAACTAATCAAAGACATTTTCGTTTGAGTGAGGGAAAGAGATAAATAGAGAAGTGAATTTGAAAGTGAAGATCATAACTAATCTTTGGAGGGAGAGGAATGGTGATGAGTGTTTTGAGGAAGAGGACAGAAGATATTCCGAAGACCATAGCTAATACAATTCAATAGCCTAGACATTGTATTAACTATTAAGGTTGGATTTTTTTTTCAAGTTGACATATAAATTTATTACATGTTTATAAGTTGAATACTGAGAAAGTGAACTCCCATAACAATATTCTACGTTAAAAATGGTTAGGTAGAATAAAGAAATGTTTTTGGCCCTCTAATAGTATCAACTTAAATATAGATGGGGAAGTTTCCACGAGGTTAAAAGTTCCATAGTGCCCCAATCAAATGTGAAAATATTATATTCACTAAAAAAGTCAAAATATTATTATACTATAGTGTCTCCATCTTGTTACCAAAACCATTGATTAAAAGTTTTTTTTTCTTATGTTTCATAGGGCTACACAAATGGGGGTAGCCCATCCCCCATCCCTTAACCCCTAACCCTGGGGGCAATGGGATATGATCATCAAAAAGTGAGACAATTGACAAGGTATAGGATGCCAAATGCCAATATGGGTTTGGATTAGATTGTAACTACTAAAGACCTAAATCTAAGTCCTTCCCAAGTTGAGGTTAATACCATATTTTCATCCCAAATTAGATTTTTGTTATCATACTTGATTTGCATTAGTGAATTTAATTATATTTTTAATTATTGATTTTTGCATTTATTTTCACCCATGCATCGCATGGGCTTCTCAACTAGTTTTTTTAAAAAAGCTTATGAGTAGAATAATAATTACAATAGATTTCACAAGTTTTGAATTAATAATAATTTTATATTTTAATTATAATTTCTTAGGAGTAGAATAATAATTATAATTCATGGATTATTCAATTTAATAAATAATTAATATTTTAAAATTTTAAATAATGGTATTACTTAAATAATTAAATAAAATTATAAATAACTAAATTTTAAATACTTTAAATATCATAATATTAATAACTAAATCATATCTTATATATTATTTCAAAAACAAAAAAAAAATAGATTAAATAAAAAGTTATGTTATAACTTAAAAAAAAACATTATCAAAAGCACAAGAGTAATTATAACTAATGAGGCCCCATGTGTTGTAAAGGATGTGGCACCCCTCCCTTTCCCTTGCCCCCGTAATCAAGACATTCTACCCCATCCCTAGTCGCAGGGCGGGTTTGAGGTGAGGCACCTAGGGAATCCCTAAATTTTCCCACCCAAGGCAACAAACTAAAAATAATCTAATTTGTGGGATCCCAGGATTATAAAAATATTAGGAAAAACTTAGAGATATTTTAAAAGTCAATATTAAATCTATTGATATTTTACTAATTTACCATCGGGTTTGGGGAGTTATTTGCAAACTTTGTCCCTTCCCCATCCCTAATTTGTAGAAAAAATATTTTCCCCATCGCCACCCTGTCTCTTCCCTATCCTTATTTAAGATTTGAGAAAACATGCCCCATTCGGGGTGGGGCAAGGTATTATTTATGTTTTATATACTATTATCAAATAAAACATAAATATTTTCAATATAAAAAATTGAATACTAAATCATATTTTAAACATTATTTAAAAAACAAAAAAATATTAAATAAAAAAATCTATTTTAACTTTAATTAGAATATAAGATATAAATAAATGAAAAAATAAATATTATTGAAATAGTGGAAGTAGATTAAATAACTTAGATGTATTAAATATTTTTATTAGTTATTTATTGTATTTTCTTTATAAATATTTTTCAACAAGTGTGTATTTTCACAATAATTTTTTTAATAATTATTGGAGATTAAATCAGTGTTATTTGATAGAGATTAGACTATTAATTTAGCTGAAATCTGGAGTGCTCATGAGGCAATTCAGTTTAGTTGGAGATTGTTTGGCAAGCCAAACTGATTTGGTCGGGTTAAGGAGTTGGTCACTCGAAACTGACCAACCATTAGTGAAAACTAACCATTGGTTAATTAATAAATGTTCAAATTTTTAATATTTAGCGTAATTTAATAAATTTTTATAACAATTATTTATTCATAAAAGATATCACCAATTAGCATAATTTACTAATTTCTATAAAATCAATAGTTCACAATTTAAATAATAGTTCATTATTATTTAGGGGAACTCTTTAAATAATAGTTCATAAGTTTTTAAATAAATAATAATTAAAAAATTAGGAAAATAATCTACCAAAAACTATTTAAATAATAGTTCATTATTATTATTCAACTAAATATTTTTTAAAAATTTTAGGAAAATTAAATCAGGAAATTTATCTATGAGAAATTATTTCATATTTATTTAAATAACAATCCATTATTATTGTTTTAATGAACAATTATGAAATAATTTAGGAAAATTATTAAATCTATCTACATTGATCTAGACCACTTGGTTGACTTCAACTGTACTTGGTTTTACATTAACTAACTATAAATAATATACTTTTAATTAAAATTAATGTAATTTACCATAATTACATTAATTTACTATAATTACATCACTTTGACTAATAGTAAATAATTTAGGCTTAAAAAGTAAATAATTTACATTAATTTATTATTGTTATAAAGAAATAATTTAAACAACAATTTCAATAATTTTTGGAAATTATCATAAAAAATTGTAATTCATTTTTATTTAATTTACTGTTAGTTAATTAGTTATAGAAAATTATTAGAATTGTAGGGATGGAAATTTTTCTTGTAAAACTAGGGCCCTACTCTACCCCACCACAAATGGGGCAAGTTTTCTCGAATTTTAAATAGGGATGGGGGAAGAGAGAGGGTGCGAACAAGGAAAAAAATTTTGCTCCAAATCAGGAATATCCACAAATTAGATTATTTTTAGGTGGTTGCCTTGGGTGGGGAAAATTTGGGGATTCCCCATCCCTGATAGGGAATGGGTGCCTCGCCTCAAACCCGCCCCACCACAGGGGACGGGGCAAGGATGGGGTAGTGTGTCTTGACTACAAGGGCGAGGGATAGAGAGGAATGCCCCATCCCATGCATTGCATGGGCCCCACTAGTTTTTTCTAAACTAAACCATATTTCTCTGTAAGCAGCTTCATAATAGAAAGAGAAGTGGTGTATGGCGTTGGTGTGTTAAATCCCTAGAGATAACAGTCCACAACAAGACCTGCATAGAATGGTACAAAGAATGCAAATGGAAAGGAGATGAATAATTTGTTAAGCACTTGTATTGTTTCATGCTATCATGCAAGATGATATCCAAGGTGAATTGGTTCGTTCGTGTATTGGCTAGTTTGTTCCAGATTCAACTCGGAATCGAATCCTGAAACTAACACTTTGGGGGAAAAGGGGTAATGGGGGAAGTTATTAATGGTGAATCGAATCCCACAACCAACACTTTGGGGGAAAAGGAGTGAAGGGGGGAGTTATTAATGGTGCAGGGCACTGAATACCAAAAAAATGTCGATCAGTGTGAGACATGTCATACCATACACTGATAGATTGACAGTCCTCGAGAAAATCCTCATTGAATCTTCTAGGGAGATCATAAACATAAACACAGCGACCTGAACACTTATTAGTGACATCAAGTTTTCCTATGTGCAATGTGATGGGCAGTTGATTAACGAGCTCCTCTTTGTTCTTAATTGCAAATGTTAAGTTAATACGTTCAGCCTTTGTAATGATAAAAGCCACGAGCTACTGGTCCATTATTAGTAGAGAATGATTGTTGATTAACCGCTACTTTCTCACTTCCCTCATCAGACAATCCCTACTGATTTCTTCCTAGTTTTGTATCACAATTATTCCATTGGCATATTCAAACTCATTTGTCATGACAACTTCTTGTCTGACAAGTTGTTGGAGGGAGATTCAAAAATTCAAGAATCTCTCCTCCCTTCCTTGTGCTCATTTAGTTTTGTCTTTTTCCTCTTCCCACCTTTGAATGCATGGGAAGACTCCTTGTTCCACATTGCTTGGGAATGGAGTTGAGTTTTAGTATATCCATAGATTTGCTCTCTCTATGGGTAGGGACCCATAGGAGAAAAGTACTATAGATATTTCCATGCATGTGAGGGGGGGTTGGGGTGCTTTTCACACATACGCATCAGGCCGAGCCGAGTCGGGTTGGGTCGGGTTGAGGTGCAAGTTAACTACAATTAGAGTAATTAGAGTCTTATTTGCTATAAATTCATTTACAAACTAGTAAGTCATCAAATGGATGTAAAAACAACTTTCTTAAATGGAGAATTAGAGGAAGAAATATATATTAAGCAACCCGAGGTCTTCATAATGTCCGGACAAGAAAATAAAGTATGCAAACTAATTAAGTCTCTATATGGCTTAAAACAAGCTCCCAAACAATGGCATGAAAAATTTGATAATGTGTTAGTAACTAATCGATATAAGAAAAATGATACTGATAGATGCGTCTATAGCAAGTTTGTAAATGATAAAGGAGTCATGATCTGTTTATATGTTGATGATATGCTAATAATGGGAACAAATTTAGAGGTAGTAAAAGAAACAAAACAATTTCTAATGTCTAAATTTGATACCAAGGACTTGGGTGAGGCTGATGTAATCTTGGGGATTAAAATCCATAAACAACAAGGAAATTTTATTCTCTTCCAATCACATTATGTAGAGAGTATTCTTAGAAAATTTGGACACTATGACTGCAAACCTATTAAAACACAGACCATTGGACCTTGTTGGATTGCAAAACTGAGCCTTTTTTTCATTAAAGAACTACCAACCATACCAAAACTGAACCAATCCATGCTCATTCCTATTAGAAACCCAATTTGTAATTAAGGTTGCATTTGGTTGCAATGCAAATAAAATTTTACTGATGTAAAACCATGGCAACACAAATAATTTGAGTGTAAATTCTGACCTATTTTTGTTTCAAATTTTAGCTTATTTTGTTTGATTTTAGTACAAATGAAGTAAATTAAGACATGAAGCAGAATAAAATAATATCCAAAACAAAATTAAACAAGAATTTGCATTCCGATGCATTTGTACTAGTGCAAATAGATTTGTATTGCAACCAAATACAACCTAAAAAATATCTATGATGTAACAGACATGATACACGAAGAGCTTTGACCAATTGAAAGCCTCACACAATTTTTTAAGGCTATGTTTTGTTTAAAGGAAAATGTAAAGAAAGGAAGGGAAAGGTAGGGAAGCCTTTACAAACCTTGTATTGATTTCCTTGTCTTTCCCTTCCTTTCCCTACTTTTTCCTTCAAACCAAAAATAGCCTAAAAGTAGCACATGGCTGGTTACCACCTTTTGTGATACCAGTTGATTAGTTACAAGTTTTGTTGATATCATAGTCAAACCCATTCAGTGCCATTTATTTTCTTCTCTCTCCCCATTGGATTAATATTTCTAATTTCTCATATAAATTCATGTGCTACCCAATTACTCCCTATCAAGTTTATGAGGTATTAACATTATCAATATCAAATTTTAAGAATAAAAAAACAAATATTTTCGATTTAACCTTTATTATCATCCTCGATGCTGTTTGAAGGTCTAAAAATGCCAATGACAAGAAGTAAAATTTCAATACTTGAGTAGTGATAAAAAAAAGTTCGATGCATGATGTGTTTGTGGAACTTTATTTCTTGGCTAAACCACTCCTATCTAAAATTTGGTCTCTCATATTTTTAACTTGCCTCTTTTGCCCAAGCAAGCTTGGAGAATTATGTCCAAGCCTTCTCCCCTACTTTAATTTATAAAGTGAAGTACATGAAGAATAAAATACACTATAATTGCCCATGGCTGCTCTTGGGGTGAAGAAGTGTTTGTGGTAGAAGGGAGTTAACTTTGAAGGAGTGCTTTTGGAAAATAGAAAACGATGAAAGTGTGGATATAGAGAGACCGGTGGCTTTCCTCCCTAGTTGTCAATGGAAGGGGGTTATTGATCTTATCTCTAACATTGGTAGACCCTAGAATTTCGAAGTTCTTAGAGAGATCTTCTCATCTAACGTAATTTCAGAAATTATATGCTTTCCCATGGCCAACTTAGACAAAACATATTGAGCTTTTTGACAAGAAGGGTTTCTTGTCAATTAAATAAGTGTATAGAGTTTGGGAATAGGATAGATTCCTATAATGATTCTCTCTTCCATATATTGATCTAAAAGTTGTTATGGCAACTAGGGCAATGTTTGGTTCATTGCTCTGTGTCTCATTCTTTTAATTCTTTCTCATTCTAGGCAAGAATGAATAACATTAGTGTTTGGTTACAAAATTCTTATCATGGCTACATTCCTTTTAGAATGAAAAATCAGCCCCATAGTATAAAAATTGAGTAGCCTACAACATGAAAAATAATCATGTCCCATCTTGCTCATTTTCGTTCTTTGAGGAAACTTTTCCTATAAAATTATTGCCATAGATGTTTACTTTTGCAAAATCACTTTTACAAAAGTACTTTTATGGAAGCACTTTTTAAGAGACACTTTTACGAAACACTTTTATAAAAGTACTTTTACATTAAAGCACTTTTAAAAAAATACTTTTATTTAAGCACTTTATGAAAGTACTTTTATGAAAGCACTTTATGGATGTACTTTTATGAAAGTACTTTTATAAAAGCACTTTACAAAAGCACTTTTGCGAAAAGTACTTAGGGTCCATTTGGTTCACAGTTGGAATCGGAATCGGAATTGGAATGGGAATGGGAATCCTTCGGAATCGGAATGAGAATGGTCTATTCCCATAGTTTGTTTGGTTCAAACAGAAATGAGAAGGAGAATTGGAATAAGTAGGAATGGGATTTCATTCCCAAGGGAGGGGTAGGGAATGGCCATTCCCTCAAGTGGGGGAGTGCCATTCCAGCACGAATGGGAATGGGATTCTAATTCCACCCAACCAAACAGTTGGAATCGAAATAACCCATTTCGATTCCGATTCCAGACCCCTATTCCCACAAACCAAATGGAGCCTTAGTCTGAAAATAATTCATTTTTAGGAAAAAAAAGTGTGTGGTTCATGGCAATATTTTCTCATTCTGCCTATTTTTACCCATTCTTGTCCATTTTAGAATTTCATCTTGGGTAAGAATGAGAATTGAACCAAACATGGCCTACTTGTGCCAAAAAAAAAATCAAGTTATTCCTTTATAAATATCTTCATAATGGTCTTCTTATTAAGGAGGGTCTTTCGAAAAGAATCCAAGGTCTAGATGGCCTTTACCATCTATACCGTTTAGAAACAAGGCCATATCTCATGCTCTGCTCTATTGTTCAAAAGTTAAGCTCATTTGGTTTGCCTCTCTTTAGGGTGGTGACTAAACTCAAATACTCTTGAATCTATTGAAGATTGGACCACAAGTTGGCAAGAAACTCTTCTATTAGTAAAGAAGATTCTAAAAATACATGTTCTTTATTTATCTTTACTTTTTTATTTATTTGGATTACAAGAAATATTAAAACCTTTGAAATAAGTCTGTTTTTTTTTTGGGTTGCAATCGAATTGCACTCTAATCGAATAATTTGGGTTCAAGTTTGAATGTCGAGGTAAACTCCATTAGTTATTTGAATTCGAGCTTGACCAATAAAAAGTTCGGCTTGAAAGGTCGTGATCCTAGCTTGATTAACACATACATACATTATAAAAATATAATTTCTAATATATTTTATGAACTATATATTTTTTATATTCTATATCTATCAATCGTTCTATATATATAGCAAGATGGTCCATGTCACCTTGCTTCTCCTTGCTCCATTACCCCAACCCTGCATTCTC
>NW_010729101.1:3721904-3736859 GCF_000365185.1 Nelumbo nucifera | reverse complement strand
CCCGCTAGTATAATATAAAGATATTTTAAAAGTATATTCATTTTCGAGCTTTCGAGCCAAACTCAGACTCATCAAATATTTAATTGAACCAAACTTGATCCATAAAATAGAGTTTGAGTCAAACTTGAACTTAAACTCAAGCCTAATAATGGTATAGTCAAACCGTTGGCTCAATTGCACCCCTAGTTTCTTTTAACTCATATGAAGTCCTTGGTTATGCTTCCAGGATATTGCAAGACATGCACTAGTTGGAAGCACTAAAGATCCCTCGACAAGGGGTACTAAGTATTGCTAGAACCCTAATTGCTATCAATGATGCTCCTTATGTATGTTTTGCTCAAGCTTGGATAGATGGAAACTTTTTTAGTCAATGGTCATGCTGGTTTTGGTATTTGGACTATAGGTTTTGATGCACTCACCTGCTGTTAGTGCATCGTTAATGTTTCTTAACAGAAATGGCCATGTCAGCATAAATAACAATTTTCATGACCAAATTACCCTTGAATGGTGAGTTAGAGGAAAAGGGTCATTTAGGTTAGGGTTAGACCGAAATTCTCTCTCTCTCTCTCTCTCTAGCTGCTCTGTTTTGCCTCTCTCGCTCAAATCTGGCCACTGCACCAACTACTCTCGCTTAGATCTTGAAGGTAGTCGTTGCATCACCCTCTCTCTTGCTCAGATATTGTTGTCGCCATAGCACATTCTCTCTCGTTCTTGAAGGTAGCCACACCACCCTCTCTCTTGCTCAGATCTTGCAGCCATCATACCACCCTCTTTGGATCTTGTCGTCGTTGTAGCACCTTCTCTCTCACTTAGATCTTGAAGATAGCCATTGCACCCCCCCCCTCTCTCTCTCGTTTGAAGGTCGATGCTGCACAAATCTACTATTTGTAGATCTATTGGTTTGAAGATTTGAAAGAAGACGATGTTTTGAAACATTTGCAATGCATTCTTTTGAATCTAGAATGTAAATCCCCATCGAGGGTTCTACAAATTTATGCAAAAAAATTATTTTTGTAAATTTTTATTTGATTGTCTGAAATATTTTTTGAAAATTTGTTGTAATAATCTTTGGATTCAATGTCTACTTTTTTTTTTGAAAAATTTTATCATTTTATTAGTTTGTTTGTAATTTTTTATTTTTTTAAATATATAGTTTAAAAAATATCATTTTTTTAATTTTTGTTTTTTTAGTCTGTATTTTTATATTTTTATCATTTTATGTATTTTTGTGTAGGTTTTTATTATCTTTTTTGAAAATTTTATCACTTTCTTGTGTATTGTACAGTTTTTTACTTTTTTTCTATAATATATAATTTTTGAATTTTTATCATCTTATGTATATTTGCAATTTCTGTTTTTATCCAATCTTTATATTTTTTGAGTTTTTTTTTTGTCTTTTTCAGTTTTCATTTTTCTTGTTTTTTTTTTGCAATTTTAGTGTTTTATTATAATTTCAAATGTTTTTTTTCACAATTTTTGTTTTTTTTACATTTTCTATTTTCTACATTCTATAAATTTTTCTGTATTTTTTGTTATTTATTTGCAATTTCTATATTTTTTCTATAATTTTAGGCATTTTATCTACAATTCTTATTTTCTAATTTTGTTTTTCAATTTCTATAGTTTTTTTTTTATTTTTCGTAATTTACGTGTTTTTATGTATTTTATATTTGAAAATATTTTTTCAACATTTTCCTTTTTTCATGTTTTTGTAGTTAAAATATTAAAATATATAGGTACATATTTTATATTTTTCTATGAAGGGTAAAATGGTAATATATTAACTCCCGTTAGTCTGTTTAACGTAAAGTTAGTGACATGGTGAGTTTTAGGCTTTATGAAAAGTTACGTTAAATTAAAAAAATGCTAAAAACTCATGGTAAATTTTAGACAATTTCCCTAAAAAATAAAGAAATTTCAAAAGATCTATTTTTTTTAATTTATATATATAATATATAATATAAATATAAAAATTAAATTTCCCAATTATAAGTCATAGAAATATATTTATCACTTATAAACATTATATAATTATTCATAATATCAATAAATACATAATTATAGTATATATTCCAGCATTAACGCGGAATCGAATCCCGCAACCAGCACTTTGGGGGTTATCAATGATGCATGGCACCGAATACAAAAAAAGGATCTTGTTATAACTTATAAGTTATAACATCTAATCCGGAATAAATCGGATTCGGAGTCGAATCAGTTACTGGACTTCCAAGTCCATTGAAGCATTGACAGCCCTACCGCCGCCCTTGACTCTTCTCTGTATCATAGTCGATTCCTGTGTGTTATTGAATCGCCGGTTTACCATCGTAGTCTGTTAAACTTGAATCGCCGGTTCGCCACTAGGTTTTCAGGGTTTTGCGCAGAAAGAGAAGCGCACTTCTGAAACTTCTTCTTCTGGATTCCATGGCGTCTTCTCCGACAAAACGCCGCCGTAAAAGCCAGAGTGAAAACGATTCAATCGACGCTTATCTACAAAAGAGCTCGCCTATCGTGGTCTTCGCTCACAGCTGTGGATCTCCCTCCACTTCAGATTTTATGATAAAGTATTTATTCTTTCTCTCCACCGGTTCACTATCAAATGGATTTACTATTAGTCGGATTGTATTGGTCAAACTAGATATCGTTTTTACGCCTGTAGTTTGTTAGCTCTTTGTTTTTTTTATGAAACTTCAGTCGTGGAAAAATGGATATTGAATTCAGTCGAAGAAATAGCGTCATTTGGTTGTAATTTTCATCCTCAGTATTTAATTCTCAAGCTAAGAAATAGCGTCATCTATGCAGATGGAGGAACATGCTACGTAAGGCGTTGCATGCTGTCGAAGTAATTACTTTTGACTACCCTTGTGAGTTTATTTACCTATAAACATCTATTTTAGTTTGTTTTAGAATCTTTTTCTGTGTATGTTTGCTTTTGTTTTTTGTTTTTTACCAGCCTTAGGGTTGAACTGTATTCCCCAAACCAAGTATGTCATGTTTAGTAGTCTAATTTAGTATACTTATACATCAGAAGGGCTTATGTTGGAGATTGCTATCTTTCTGTTATAAACTTGTGGCAGATATCCATGGCGCGAAATGGAAGACACCTCCTCCTAAGGCAGAGGAATTAGTTGACTATCACTTGGATGTTGTAAAAAAGGCTGTGTCAAAACATCCCAACCATCCGCTGATTTTGGCAGGAAAATCAATGGGCTCAAGGTATTAGCCATCTTGCCGTTTACAATGCTGCAGCTGAAGGGATCCTGTATGCTGACTGTGCTTTTAAAGTTTTAATACATTATTTTGTGTGGCTTTCTATCTGTCTCTTGGTTTTATTTGCAGAGTGAGCTGCATGGTAGCATGTAATGAAGACATCAATGTTTCAGCAATAGTTTGCTTGGGCTACCCGTTGAAGGTTTGCAATCTAATGTGATTTTTCTTTTGTGTTTTTGGTGTTCTAGCTATGCTATTTTTCACCAGCCATGGTTGATACAAGGATTATCAAGTATGAACATGTCGTGGAACTGAAAACTTACGCCATATATTTTAATATCTTAATATAGAAAATCAATGTTTACCAAAACATTTCTACCTCATGTAGTTTGCCTTCAAATTTCTCACCAAATAATCTTGGAGCAATGCCTTAGTAGAACTATTTTTTTTTCTTTTTGAAAAAGATAAAGTATAAGTTCATTAACAAAAAGCAGCACCCATGTGCAACAAGAGACTGTACATTGGGATAATATACAAGGAACATATTACCTTGTGCTGGAGTTGACATTTCCCTACTGTCAACCACATTTTAGATTCTCCCTAAAGGGACTGTAAAAAGAGGTCTTAAAAAGACTGTATATCTCTGCTGGTGGATTCCCCCTTACTCCAAGGAGAGAAAAATACACCTAAATACTAGTGAAAAAGGAGTAAAAGGCAAGCAAATGATGAGTAGTTTTGTAAGCATTTCTTACAGAGGATACATCCACGGGGAGGAAGGGAATACTGCAGCGTCCATCTTTTATGCCTTGATGGAAATTCTCAGATGTGCAATACACCCCTACAAGGATTATTTCTTCTTCTGGATTGATTTGATTAGACGCTAAGGCCCCGTTCACTTTTTGGTACGTTACTTACCCGGGTAAATGCAATTACCTGGGTAAGTTTTTCCTGAGAAACACTTATCCAGGTAAGTGCATTTACCCATGTTCTTTTATTTCCCAGGTAAATAAGGCAATGCCCATTTGAGCCATAGAAATCCGTTATTAAAAGGGGCATTTTGTCCCATTCAAGTGTTGGCAACTTTCCCCCATGTGAGAAAGCTATTTACCCACCTAGGAGATGGGTATCACTTAGGTAAGTGATACCCAAGAAAATAAACTTTCCCTGGTCCCCACATAAAGCTGAAATGGTCAATGGGAACCAAAATCCCATTGACCAACTTTCCCCCTCTCCAAATCCAAAAAAAGAACGTCTCCTAAAGGAGATGTACCTTGATTTTTCTTTTGATGGAAAGTACTTGTAGATAATAATTGAATTAAAGGTATTACTAGGTTTCTTCAATAGGAATGTTTGTTTCTTTTTTCCTTTTATATTTTATTTGTAATCTGCAGGGAAAGAGGGGTGGGGAGATATTGGAATCCTAAATAGAGATTAGAAGAAAAAACATTTCATTTTCTTTCATATTTTTGGGGATCCTAATAATGAGAAGAGTCAAGTGGAAAAGATTTTTGTTTTTTTTTTTTTCTGGGAAACCATGCAAATAGGTTTAATACATTTTTAAAGCTTAGGGAAATAAATATTTTATTTATTTTTTTCCAAGGGGCTACTAAATTTTCTTGAAAACTTTTTTTGGGGTGATATTAAGATTTTACATTTATATTTATATTTGTGAAGGGCATTTAAATAAACCCAACTTGACCTCCCATAATTTTGGGTGTTCCCTCACTCCCCTGGCTTCATTCCTGCCCATACTGTCAAATAATGGGAATTGTTATAAAATTCAGTTAACCAATACAGTGACCATGGCCGTTTTTTCAATCACATGGCTCCCCAAAATGTCACTAAAAATTTTAACTATAATAGTCTAAACTCTTCATGCAGTGGGAATAAGACCAATTTCTGATTCTTGGGTGGAGAGTTGATTATTTCCTACTCCCAGCATGCTGTATTCCTCGTTGTGTAGGCTTTCTCTGATACTAGTAAAATACCTAGTTCTTATTGGAGTTGTATTTTGTTCCAGGGTAAAAATGGAACTTTGCGAGATGAGACATTGTTGCAACTCAAGATTCCTGTCATCTTTGTACAGGTAAAAGTTACGTTTGTTTGTGCATTTTTTCAAGTTATACAAGCAGCCATTATGCCCTATAGTTTTCCTATGATAGGTCTTTCTGGCGTGTATGCATGTGAATGGTGCTTCCATCCCATGATGCCTCCTGCCAATACCCTATGGCTTGGTGGTTGCAGAACTCCTCCAGGGTCACTTCCCAAGTGGTGGTACCAATGAGAACAATCTTAGATTTCTAAGTAGATTGCTCATTACTGGAGGTTCTATACAGTTCGGTGGTAACAGAAAGGGTTGCCCTTTCTTTACTTAAAGTGAAAAATATGTAATATCCAACACACCAGAATTCTGCCCTTACTGGATTATGATCATATAGTATATTACCTTCTTATCCTTCATGTACGATACATGCACTAAACCAACAACTTTGTATATCAGAAAATAATATCATTAACTGACTCGTGGAGTCCAAGATTTCTATGCACTCTGTTATTTAAGACTGCATTTGGCAACCTGCATGTGTGCCTCGTGTTTCCCTGGGTTGCTGACAGGACATCCTCACATACTAATGTGTTTTTAGAAAAATTATTATTCCTCACTAGCATTCATTTTATTGGATGACACAGCACTGCAGTTGAATAATTAATTTTCTTTTCCTTCTCTCATCTATTTCTACTTACATGATATGCTTGTTTGATGAAGGGTAGCAAAGATGGGAACTGTCCACTAGATAAGCTTGCTGTAGTTCGAAAGAAGATGAAATCTGCCAATGACTTGCATGTGATTGATGGTGGAGATCACTCCTTCAGGATTGGAAAGAAGCACCTGGAGTTGCACCACTCAACCCAAGATGAAGCCGAGGATCAGGCAGTCAAGGCAATTGCAATGTTTATTGGTAAAACTCTGAAGGTAAGGTGATATTCTGTCCATGGGAGGAATGTGCTGTATTTTGTATCACTTGGCTCTTTTTTTTTTTTATTTAGTAGCGTGTTTTCTCTGTATGTATTTTTATGAATCATCTCCAAGTGTTATGCTGTATCAATGCTGAGTGAATCTGCTATTAGTCAAGTGCAACCATTTCTTCTTTGTTCTGTTTTCTTACCCTACCTAGCACAAGAAACATATAGTTGAATAGGATTAGGAATGGGGTGATTGTTCATAGCTGGCCTGTCCAGCCCATAAATTTTTAGCCCTGGGGCTGAGCCCAAAACATCTAGGTCTGGTAGACACAGACCCATATATATGAAAGAATGTGCCGGTTCTTTTAAATGTGATAGAGATATGGAAGAGAGAATATTCCAGTGTGTTTATTGTAGAGAAAATAGGAGAAAACAAACATATGAAAGGATTTGGCATTGATATGGAGGAAAAAAATGTAAAAGTATTTTAATTATAGAGAAATGAGAAAAAAAAGAAAGGGCAGACACCTTATTCTAGTAAGAGAGTTAGAAGAAAACAAAGGAGTGATTTAAAGAAAAGAACAAAATATGAGACGAAACCCATTTTATTGGCTATCTAAGTTGAACATTGGACTGTTATGATGTCCTTTTACATTCCATAAACACCATGGTCACAATTAGAAAGATAGAAAGGAGTAATTAAAGGGGATTTAAAGAAAACCCCATTTTATTGGCTCTCTAAGTTGAAAATTGGTCTTTTTATGATGTCCTTTTCCATCCCTTTACCTTGTTTATACAATATGATATGGTTTAACTGCACTATACATTAAATTATTGCATCTCCCATATGGAAACACCATGGCAATGTACAAGGCGATTCCAGAAAAATGCCTTGTCACCTAGGCATCACTCTAAAGACTATGTTGGGAATATGTGTGGTTTGAGACCAGTGTTTTAAAACGTGGAGGTGTGGCGTGAGGCGTTCCACTACTTGGAGGTGTGAGGCGTAAGCCTCAAGTTTGTATTTTTTTTTAATTATAGTGGGTATATTAATAAAAAATAGATATTTTAAGCATAAAAACATATATAACACTAAAATGACTTAATTTCAATCAATATTTGAGTTCTAAATCTCAACTTTTCAACACCAACTAACAATATAACATAGTGAAAATGTGAAATACAATTCTTGATTCAAGTATGCAACATAGATCACAAAAAAAAAAAAGAAACAAAAAACTATAAGGACTGAAACTCAGTCAAAAGACTTTAAATCATCTTCCTCTAGAATAACAAAGGCATCATCATCTGCTTCAAGAGTTGCATCCACATCATATGGTTCATTTCTCTCTATTTCATCATCTTCATCCTCATCAATCAAATTTAGTTCAGCACTCTTGCCTCTCCTTGTCCCTACAAACAAAATCCATTTGTAATTATCACCTCACTCAATAATCCTCAACTAGAAAATTAATTGGATCACTAGAAGAATAGAATCAATCAATATACACTAATTATTACTTACTTTGAGATTTAGTAGCTTGAGCCTTTTGATTTCTACGATCAAATGTCTTGTTGCCACTATCACTTGAGCCCCTCTTTCTTCCACTTGATCATTCTTTGTTGGTAGGGGCTGTTACCTCTACTAAATTTGTATCTGCATCTTCAACCACCTCAACTGTGACAATTTCAAGGCCCAAAAAGTCATTATCCACCCAAGAAGGATTAGTTGGAAGAACTGGATCCTCAATTTCAGTAGTCCATTCATCATCCTCTTCCACATGTTGTGTCAAAATGGGATCAATACTTGCACTTGCCCTCCTTTTCATGTTTCTTTCCCTCAACTTCATATTATATATCGCAAAAACTAAAGCATTTAACCTTTGTTGCTCCAATTTGTTTCTCTTTTTTGTGTGTATCTAGTACAAAGACAAAATATATATTATTAATAACATTGTCAAAACACAACTATTACATAAAAACCTAAAAAGTAAATAAGAAAATAAATAATAACCTGCTCGAAGGTGCTCCAATTTCTTTCACAACCGGAAGCACTACATGTAAGACTCATAACTCGAATAGAAAATTTTGTTAATTCTGGTGTTTGGGTTCCAAACCGTGCCCACCAATCAGCTACAAAAATATCATTTAACAAGACATTAGTAAAGCTTTAAAATATCCAAAAATAGAATTGTGCATAGTTGCATACTAATTATCAAACAAATAAACCACTTACTAGGAGATCGCCTCTTCCTCGTATCAATTGCCATGTCACAACCAAAATCTCTTAGTGCTTTATCATACATATCCAATTGGCAATCTGCTAGGGCATGCTCGTGCCTATCAGGAATCATCCTTTTCATGCATTCAAATAATCCCTCTCTTATTTCACGATCATTCAAAAAATTTGGTTCATAGTGTAGTTGTGGGTTTAAATAATAACCTATTGCATGAAGGGGGAAATGAAGTTGAGGGGTCCATCTTTCATCAATCTTATTCCAAATAGGCATATGGTTTCTCTTTATTCCACTACAAGCAAATACAATTTGCTCTTTTGCTGAATCCATTATTTCATATAAATAAGGCATTGAGGGTCTTACTTTAGAATCAACTTCTCTCAACACTGCAACAATTGGCAAAGTGGTCTTTACACAAAATGCCACCTGTGGCCAAAATCTGCTATCAAACATTATAGTTTGTTTTGCCTTGACACCCTCAGGATGCTTACTCCTATGGCTTCCATTCCACTTTTCAGAAGCAAACATTGATTGAAGAGGTTGCTTCTATTTATAAATGCTTTGCAATGTCAAGTAAGCAGTGGCAAACCGAGTAATTGCTGGACGTAAAAGCTCTCGGTTTTTTGTGAAACTCCTCATTAAGTTTAAAACCCATCCATGGCGGTAAATAAATTTTGTGGCCTGCTTTGCCTTCTCAATTGTTTCATTAAAAATTTTCATCTTCCCAATGGACTTTAACATTAAATCTATACAATGTGTAGCCATGGTTCAAAGTATCGATACGATACGCCCGATACGGGGCGTATCGTATCGTATCTTTTGAAAACGATACAGTTCGAAACGCCTTCTTCCAGGTGTTTCAGACCCCCAATTTTTTTAACAATAAAAAACTCATTTTAAGTTTCCTAAAAAACCAAACTTTGAAAAAAAAACTAAAAAAAAATATATGTTTCGACCATTTCTAAGTACCGATACGATATGACCGAAATGCGTATCGTATCGATTCTTTGAACCTTGTGTGCAGCACAAGGAGTCCAATACAATTTTTTCATCTTTTCCATCAACTTTTTTCCAGCAAGCACATAACTTGAATGATTATCTGTGATTACTTGAACCACCTTATCCTCTCCTACTTCAACAACATCATCAAGATATTTAAAAAGAAGCTCACCATCTTTAATTGAATCTGATGCATCAATAGATTTCAAAAACATTGTCCCACTTGGACTATTAACAAGAAAATTGATAATGGACCTATTTTTTCCATTAGTCCATCCATTAGACATAATCGTGCAACCATAGTCCTTCTATGATTTTCTATACTTCATCAATTTATCTATATTCTCCACTTCTTCTTTCAAGATCCTAGTGCGAAGATCATGCATGGATGGAGGCTTATAACCTAGACCAAAATTTGCAATTGCCTCACACATACTCTTGAAATAAGGACTATTTGTCATGTTAAAAGACAATGCATTGGCATAAAAGCATCTTCCAATAGACCTATCAACATCTTTTTTTTTTTTTTTTTATCTTTTTTCCATTATGAATTTAAAGTTCGTTGGCGTGGCTCAGATGAAACAAATTGATCCATTGGGCCTGCTGGTCGTGGTGAAAATGATTGTGGAGTGACTGGAGTCCCACTTTCACTCTGGCTTCCACTTCCACTTCCCACAATAGACTCATCAAATCTAGGATTAGGAGCTATACAACTCCCATGTTGAGAAGTCATAGGTGTACAATTAAACCTCCCAACACTAGCCACAAAATCAGACTTTTTCTCCACCTTAAATTCGGTAAGTGCATTTCGACATCTTAATTTTACCTCTTCAGGGCATTATTTGCACACACTCATTCCATGTTTAGTACTAGCCAAATGATGTTTTAATCAGTTTATGCCTCCTGTGCACAATTTACTACAAAATGCACAGTAAATGTAACCTTTTTCCCATCCTCTTCTTTAACTTATTCCCAAGCAAAATCCTTTCTAGACATTCTAGGTTCTTGATGAAATAGGGATCAAAGAGATCAAAATATCAAATTGCAGCACCTAATTAAATAAAAAAAGAGTATTAGTTAAAATTCACAAATTATAATTTCTATCATTTAATTCAGATTTCTACTTTCTATAAGACTATAAGCATTCAGTTTCTACAATTCACAAGCAAAATCAATAAATCATTTATCAAATTCAAAAGAAGCAAAATCAATAAATGGCTGAATTGATGAAGCTACAGCCAACAGTTGGGTCTTGGGCCTCTTGGCCTATTCGGATGTGTTCAAAAAAAAAAAAAAAAAGAAAAGAAAAAAATAGGAAGAACAGAATCAACAAATTACATAATTTATTCATGCAGCTTTGTTCAAGAAGGCTGAAACAAAACTACTAAAATCAAGAAAAAAAAAGAAACAAATAAACAAAGAAACAACAGAATACAGAAATGAAGAACATGACTATTAAGTACTAAGTTACTAACCGTTGAAGCTTATTTCCAAAAAAAAAAACCGTTGCAGCTTTGTCACAGGTTCACAGCCGCCCAGGTTGGTCGGTTACTTGGTTGGCCCAGCAGCAACCTCTCTTCAATAGTTCGATTGCAAGTGAAAATAGAATAAAAAAATAAGATCACATCTGAGAAATTTCAGGTTGCTCGAAGAAGAAGAAGTTGCAGGTTGCAAAGTGCAAAAGAAAGAAAGAAGTTGCCGCCTTGCAGGTTGCTCGAAGTTGTTGCAAAGTGCGAAAGAAGAAGAAGAAAGGAAAAGAAAAAAAAACACATACCAGACCAGATTTCTCGAACTCGAAGTTGCAGGTTGAACATTGGAACAAAGTAGAGGTTCTTCGCAGTTCGCACTTAGCAGCAGGTTTCACAGTTCAGAGTTCTTTCGAGCCCTAAAGTTTGGGTTCGAAAGAGGGATGTTTCCCCCAATAGTTGCATACAATGGGGGCCATGATATAATCGTGGCCCCACCAATTAGAACATAAAAAAATTAAAACAAATAATCGGTTAAATGTTTAAATACATCACACATGGGAGGCGTAAGCCTCTTTCCAAAGGCATGCCACAAGCGCGCGCCTCCTTGGAAGTGTATGCCTCTGCCCACGCCTCTATACATGAGGCATACGCCTTAATGGTCTGGGCGCTTCTGTCGTGCACTTCCGGGCTTTTTGGAGGCGCCTCGCCTAGAGGTGTACGCCTTCCATGCCTTTTAAAACATTGTTTGAGACTGGTGATTTTTAGTGATTTCTTGTTATGAGGTTCATGGGAAAGGTAAAGAGTCTTTTGGACCTTTTGAGAAGATTTGTCTTTATTTTTTTTCCTTTTTTATTGTTAAATGTGATTGTGATTTTGAACCTAATTGTTTCACATATATAGCAATTCTGGCTAGTTTTTCTCCATTCACTCATCTTCCTATTCCCTTGTTTGTGGTGGTTTTCATGTTCCATTGAGAGTTTTGGGCTCAATTTTCCATGCATTTATTAGATTGTTGCTTGCTTCATGTGGTTTCTACTAACTGCTATGCTTCCCCCACCTGTGTTTACCACATTTTTAGTGTTTCTTTTTCTTTATTTGTTCATTTATGAACTGTATACACTTCTATGAAAATTTAAGATAAAAGGTTCTAGTTAATTTAGAGCATTCAGAACATTAAGAAACTTGATGATGCGCGATTTGGTGCTCCTTACTGGCAGACGGTTTGGACGTCGGACTGAGTAGGTAGCCTAGTCGAGCTATAAGAAAGTGATTATCAGAGTATCCGGGTAGCTTGACTCGAGGTGGGCACTCTGATACTTAAGTCAGCGAACTGGTAATTGTTTGCAAGAAAGCAAGAGAGCTAGAGAATTGTGAGACCTAAATTGCGTGTACCTTGTGCGGTTGGAGGAGAGGCCTTTATGTAGGAGAGCTGCCGTGAGCCTCACGAAATGCGTCTGGGATCTCTGACCCGTCTGGTTCGGAGGTGGACTCTGTGTAAGTGGGTAACGTCAGTCATGTCGTTAACCGGAGTTGGGTCAGATCTATGGAAGTAGGTTGCCTCTTATGTCGATTTGTGGTCTTGCCTAACTGTTCACAGTTCAGCTTATCGGGGTGGTGCCGAGGTAGTTGTGAAGTGTCCAAAGTGCTCTCGGGGTCTACTTACGTGGTGTCGAGATGTTGCCCTACTGTTCTGCAATGCCATGTGTTGTGATATCATTGGAAGACCAAATTACCCTTCATCAATTGCCCCCACTCCCGATTCCGATGCGATTAGTCGATGAGGGAGTAGTATTAACCCGAGGTGATTTGGTCCAAGTTTATTCCTCGGTCGTGATCCGACCAATGGCTCGGGATAGGGTTGGTTCGATTGGTCTGGCCTAGGCATGAGGTAGCATTTCGGGGATGCGTGGACCCCACACAACCATTAGTTTGCGTGGATGTAAAAAATACGCTAAACTAATTTTGCCTCAGAATACGAACCGTTGCGTCCTTGCGAACCGTTGGATCTAACGGATCTCAACCGTCCATAGTTCAGTTCAACTATCTATAAATAGGACTCTTAAGGGACCATTTCACTCGTCCCTAACCTTGGAGTTCTAGTGCATAGTGAGGTCGCGGAGCTTGGCATTATCAAAGTCATCGGTATAGTCGACAAGGTCGGTCTATTCATTCTAGGTGAGTCATCTTCCCTTGATTTGTTTTTTGTTTTTATCATGTTAGGTGTCGAGTCTGGGGAAGAGAGGGATCCATCCTACCAGATTGAGGAGGGGTCCTTGTCCCAGGAATGGCGAGGTTCCAACAAGGGAGCCTCATCCTCCCGTCGTCGTCCCAAAAATAAAATTGAGTTCGGTCCCACCGAATTGGCTGTTGAGGATGTTTACGAGCTTGTAGACCGTTATAGGATACTAGACCAGTTCGAATATTCCCTTTCCCTTGGGCAGTTCCCATGGGAGAATGACGATGATGAGATCGCTATCTTTGAGGAGGCCTTGAAAGTGGGTCTTTGGATCCCCCTTCACCCTCTTATTCTCGAGGTTGCTGGACTACTACAATGTTAGCCTAGATTAGTTTTACCCCAATTCTATTAGGACTCTTGTTGGCACCATCTCCTTCTGTGGCTTCCCCCTAGATCTCAAGACCTTCGCCGGCATATGCCACATAAAGCGAAATCCCTCTAGTACTCCCGAAATGTATAACTACTACTTGTCCTACTAGCCTAGGTGTAAATTGCTGCACGACTTCTCTTCCAAGGTACCGGATTGGAAGAGGAGGTATTTCTTTCTTGAACAAAGTGGTGGATGGCCATTCTCAATGGCCTGGAGAGTGGGGACTAGGGACTTCGGGGAGGATGCGTTGAGTGAACGGATGCAGCTTAGGGTGCATCTCTTAGTGGACAGGAGTTCGGAGCTGAGTGAATTCTTGGTCGAGGAGAAGCTGATCTAGACCGGGGCTAAGTCCTCCGGGTAGGTCGTCATTTCAAGTTGGGTGTGCCAACTTTCAGGTTGTTCCAAGCTATGAGGAGGAAGAAGAGGAAGGTGACTCCCCAAGAAGCTCCTCAGGTCATAACTTTCGAGCTTGCTGGACAGAAAAGTCGTGTCGGTGGTTGGCCTCGTCAAAGAGGAACGACTAGAGGGGACCTTGCTCGAATCCGAGGCCGCCCGAACTTCCGAGGAGCCCCTTCCATAACTCAGGGCCAAGGCAACCACTAATTCGAATGTTGGGGCCACTTCCAAGGAGAAGCGCACCATCATGGACTTCCGAACTACCCTAGTAAAGAGCAAGGAGGCCGTCTTTCTAGAGGAGGTTGTAGAGCTCTGTGAGTCGCGTCCCGATGAACTAGGCGGGAAGCTTATGTGTTGTCGCCTAGTCACCTAGGTGAGGCTAGGCGACAGGGGGCGCCTTGTCGCCTAGTTGCCTAGGTCAGCGCCTAGGCGATGGATTTTTTTAAGTAAAACCATTATCCTAGGGTAGTTCCCTAGGTTTTATAACCATCTTTCCTTAATAATTATTCATAATTTTCATAAGCAAAGTATACATTTCATGTTTAAGTCTAGAAAATCAACATTTTGTGAGAAGAAAAAGAAAAAAGGAAAGAAAATTCATAAAATATAGGGGCTGAACCCCTACTTTTGTTATAGGAAAGAAGAAAAGAAAAGGTGGAAGAAGATGTGGAAGAAGAAAATGTGTTGTTGATTAGACAATATTTTAAGTTCTTCCCTTGCTTATTGGTTTAGGTTTTGAAAATTTTGAGGGTTCAATCAAGGATCAAAATTTCGATATGATACACCCCGTATTGGGTGTATGGGGTCCCGATACCTATTTATAGGTGTTTTTGGAGACCCGTTTTTTTAAATAATATATATATATATATATATTTAAAAATGAAGTTGAAAACCAATGAAATAAAAAAATAGGGGGAGTATCGTTATAAGTAGACCTGTTCATGGGTCGGGCCGGGCTTTGACTCTTTATTAACAGAAAACTATTAGGCCCGAGCCCGAGCCCGGCCCGACCAACGGGCCTATAACTTGGGCCCGAGCCCGGCCCTGATAAGAAGCCCGAAGCCCGACCTAATAAAA
>NW_010729101.1:3691164-3721542 GCF_000365185.1 Nelumbo nucifera | reverse complement strand
GGGCCAAAAAGCCTGTTCAAGCCCGTCTGGGGGTCGGGCCGGCCTGTCGGGCCACCTCTGTCAATACATAGTGTATCGATACTTTGGACCATGGGTTCAATACAACAGTTTGCAATTTTTGTGTTGATTAAACCCTAACAAAATAAGAAATTAATAAAAAGGAATTAGTATATAAACACATAAAATGAATATTCTAGTTTAATAATGTCTATTTTATAATTTTAATGTCAAAAAACTGCTTGGGGACTAGGCGAGGTGAGCCTCCAAGGGCGCCTTCCTTGACAACTATGTGCATTGCCTCTTGGTGGTATGTACCCGCCCTCTTCCTTCATACTTAGCCAAATTTTAGCTTGCTGTTGATACACCGTTTCTTTTTCCTCAAGCGAACACCATGGCCAATGCATTGTTGGGGCAAGCCGAGAGGGGAGCTGCTAGAACCCAAGTTCTTGAGGAGGTGACGGAGCACTGATCTCGCCTGGAACGAGCTAGCTATCTTGTCCATGACTTGAAGGCCGAGATTGTCCAAGAGCGAAGTCACAGTGCCGACTTGGCGAGCACCATTGAGAAGTTGACCAACGAGTTGGAAGCCAAAGGTTGCGAGTTACGAGAGGAGGCCGAGCTTGCTGAGCTTCAAGGGAAACTCCTTGACGACATCCATGCTGTCGAGGTCTGATTTGTCAAGGACTTCAAGATTTCACTCGGCTTTCTGAAGGAGAGAGAGGAGTTGGGGATAGGCGCCTTTTATCAGTGTTTCAAGCTATGCCAGATACTGGTGGCCTTGGTGTGCCCCGACTTTGACCTGGCCAAGCTGAAGTGTTCGACGTGCACCGACAAGATGATGACCCGAGTTGATCAGGAGCCTGACTTTGAGGAGGAAGACGAGGTTGACGGGAGCATTGAAGGTGGCGCAGACGGCAGAGCCAGTACTGGCAACATTGGAGTTGACGATGTGGGCGTTGAAGAGCATGAAAACATTTGAACTTCTTGCCTCTTTTCTTGGACCCCCCTATATATATGTTATACGTCGAGACTCTGAGCTTGCATTACTCAATGAAATTGACTTTTTTTTGCATATACTGTGCCCCCTTTCTCACCTACTTTTTGTCACTAGAAAATAGGCTAAGTGTTAAAACACGATCCGAGGTTGCTGACGTGCACCTGTGCCTAGATCTCAAAGCAACCAGGCTTACGGTTTTGGCTAAGCCAAAATGTTGCCAATGTCCTGAGTTGTCGACATCTTTCAGGTTGGCATAGGGGGCCTTAGAGCTGAAAGCGGTTTGGCTTCCCCTTGTTCATTTGACCAAGTCGTCGTAGCGGTCGATCTATACTTTTGTTCTCACGGACGTAGCTCAAAACTCTCGAACTCCTCATAAGTAGTATCTCCTTAAGTTATCAACGTTCCACGCATGGGTACCTGCCTCACCTCTAACGTTTTGAGCTCATACGTGCCTTCGCCGATCACCTTGAGTACTCTATAGGTGCCTTCCTTGTTCGGACCTAGCTTTTCTACATTGGGTTTAGGTACCATAACCTTCATGAGTACCAGGCCACCAACTCGAAATTGGCGTCTCTTAACTCGGGCGTTGTAGTACTGAGCTACCCATTGTTGGTACGCCATAGTTCAAATGTAGGCTAAGTCATGGACCTCCTCCACTAAGTGGAGGTTAGTTCACAACTCGTCCTCGTTAGCCTCCTTGTCGTACGTCTCAAACCACAAGGTCGACACTTAGATCTTGGTTGGGATGACAGCTTCTGTCCCATACGTTAGGTTGAAAGGAGTCCCACTGGCCTTCATCTTGATAGTAGTTCGGTAGGCCCCGAGAACACTAGACAACTCGTCCACCCACAAACCCTTAGCTCGGGAAACCCGAGCTTTTAGTCCATGGAGGACGCCTTGTTCGTCACTTCGGCTTGACTGTTTTCCTGGGGGTGGGCCACCAAGGTGAAGATATATTGGATTCCCATCTCGGCAAACTAGTTCTGGAACTTGATATCTTCGAACTACTTCCCGTTGTTTGATATTAACACCTTGGGGAGTTTGAATCTACAGAAGATGTTCCTCCAAAATAAATTTTGGACATTGTGAGTTATGATAGACACCAGTGGCTCAGCTTCCACCCACTTGGTAAAATAGTCCACCGCGACCACTAAGAACCTCCTCCGCGCAGTCACAGGTGGGAAGGGACCGAGGATATCTTTCCTCCACTTTGCGAATGGCCACGGGCTAGTGAGGTACCTCAGGTTGGCAGTGGGCTGATGTGGTATGTTAGTGTGCCGCTGACATTTGTCGCACTTATGAACTAACTCCACTGCGTCCGCTTTCATTGTGGGCTAGTAGTAGCCTTGTCTTAGATTTTTATGGGCCAATGCCTTGCCCCCCCCCAAGTGTCCTCCGTAGAGACCTTCGTAGATCTCGCGTAGCACCTAGTTCCCTTATGTTGGTCGCAAGCAGTGCAAGTAAGGGAGTGTGAACAACCAGCGATATAGTTGCTCTCCAATGATAACATAGCAAGCTGACTACCCCTTTATCCTCCGAGCTGCGTTGCGTTGCGTTGGTAGGGTCCCGTGGCACATATAGTCAACGAGCGGGTTGATCCAGCTCGGTTCCACAACCAAAATGGGAGCAACCTCTTCTGCCACTCTTTCTATGCTAGGTCGTGATAGGTCTTCAATGTAGACCGTTTTCTTCATGATGTTCGTTCCATTGATAAGTTTCGAGAGCGCATTGGCCTTGGTGTTCTCGAACCTTAGAACTTGTTGGATGTACCAAGAGTTGAAGTCGGGCAGGAGCTCTCTAACCTTGGCCAGGTAAACCAACATGGTGGGCTCCCAAGCCTCATACTACCCATTCTCTTGGTTCACCACTAATTGAGAGGCACTACACAACACAAGATGTTTCGCGCCGACCTCCTTTGCTAGCGATAGCCTGGTTATCAACGCCTCATGCTCAACTTCATTGTTCGAAGCTCGGAACGCGAATCAGAGAATGTACGTCAGCTTCACCTCCATAGGTCCATAGAGGATTAATCCAACTCTACTTCCGCACTGGTTGGATGAGCAGTCCACATGGAGGATCCAAGGCTCCTTGTCCCAAGTTGGGTCAGGTGCTGCATTGGTAGATGCCTTCGAGATGGTCACGGGCTCGACTACTTCAGGGGATGACGTGTTGAACGTGCACTTGGTGACGAAGTCTGCCAGGACCTGGGCCTTGATCGCTGGGTGTGGATCAAACCGGATGTCATACTCGCTGAGTTCAATTGCTCATTTTGTTAACCTTCCCAAGACCTCAGACTTCTGAAGGACTTGCCTCAGAGGTCGATCGGTCATGAACACAATGGTATAGGCATGAAAGTAAGGGCACAGTTTACGGGATGCTAGCACTAGCGAATAGGCCAACTTTTTGATATTCTGGTACCTTGTCTCGGCAACATGTAGGACTTTGTTTACGTAGTAGACATGTCATTGCACCCTACCCACCTCGCGAATTAAAACCGAGTTGACTACCTCATCACTCGCTAAGAGGTAGAGTTTTAGCTCGTCTCCAGGAATTGGTCTAGTTAGCAAGGGTGGTGAACTCAAGTACCTTTTCAGCTCATCAAACGTGAGCTGGCACTCTTCCGTCCACTCAAAATCTTGGTTCCTTTTTTATGGCTTTAAAGAATGGAAGGCACGATTTAGGGAAGCTATCCGACTTGTTAGCCTTTGGACCTCTTTAATCGATCAAGGGGGTCTCATATCTAGGATGGCCTGGATTTTGTCCGGGTTAGCTTCAATGCCACGTTGGTTCACCATGTACCCAAGGAACATGCCCGATGTAACCCCAAAGACGCATTTGTTCGGGTTGAGCTTCATGTTGTATTTTCTTAAAATATCAAAATCGTAATTTAGATCGAAAATTAAAGATTCTGAAAACTGGGTTTTCACAACCATATCATCAACATAAGCTTCTATTTTATTTCCAATTAAATCGGAAAACACTTTGTTTGCAAGGCGCTGGTAGGTCGCTCTAGCGTTTTTTAAACCAATGGACATTATTTTATAGCAGTACAAGCCTATTTCAGTAACAAAGGCGGTTTATTCCTGGTCAGCTGGATCAATTTGGATTTGGTTGTAGCCGGAATAAGCATCCATAAAGCTCAACAGCTCGAACCCTGAGGTCGCGTCTACTAGGCGGTCTATCCTAGGGAGTGGGAAGCTATCATTTGGGCAAGCTCTGTTGAGGTTGGTGTAGTCGACGCACATGCGCCATTTACTGTTAGCCTTCTTCACAAGCACTAGGTTTGTAATCCAACTCGGGTATTGGACCTCTCTAACAAAGTCTACTATGAGGAGCTTCCCTACCTCCTCGTCCACCATCCTCCATCGCTCCTGGGCGAGGGTCCTTTTCCTTTACAAGATTGGTCTTGCTAAAGGGTGAACATTCAGCCTATGAGTTATGATAGAGGGGTCTATGTTGGGCATTTCTGTTGTCGACCAAAAACATCTAAATTATTAATTAAAAAACTTACTAGTTCAGAGCGTAATGGTTCCTTGAGGCGGGCTCCAATCTACACCGCCTTTACAGGTTTGGTATCTAAGATCGGCACCAGGACGGTGTCCTCCATGGGGCGAGCTCTCCCGTTGCTGCTCTTTGGGGGTGGCTCCAAGTTGATGTCGGTGACCTGCATCCTACCACAATGGACCCACCCGTGATCATGTTGATCACACCACGGATGGACCGCTTACAAGTGATGGGTCTTTGGGAGGCTAGTCCCTGTTTTGATCCCTTCTCGATTGTGGCACTTCTCTGGCTGGTTGGCAGGTTGGTGGCGGTCTTCATGCTTGATGAACTGCTTCAAGTAACCTTGGTGAATCAGCTCCTCGATCTCGTTCTTTAGATTACGACAATTTTCTATATCATGGCCAATGTCCTGGTGGAAGTGGCAGTACTTATTCATTCGGGTTCCTGTTGGCAGGGTCTCCTCTCATCCTAGGTGGCCATCTAACGTACTTGGGCATCTTTATTTGCATCAAGATTTCTCCCCTCTTCGCATTTAAAGCAGTGTAGTTGCGATTATGGATGGGAGGGGTGCAAGAACGCCGGCCTGAGGATTTGCTGCCTCTGTAAGGTGACCTGCTTCTTCTCAATGGTGACCTACTACGTTGGTTACAGGGGACCTACTGTGCCTCGATGACCTGCTCTTCTTCCTCTGTTTGCTACTCCTCTATTCATGCTCTGACCTCTTCCATTTTTTGCTCAACTCTAACTGGGATCCGAGCACTTCCTCAACCTTTGTGAATTTGGCCGCTTGGTTGAGAAACTCCTCCATGGAGGCTAGAGGGTTCAACTCAACCTTCTAGTGCAAGTTAGGGTGCCAGATGCCTTTAACTGTCGTGGTGAGCTGGATGGCTGGGTTGAGGTTCGGGATCTGTAGCCCCTCTAGGTTGAAGCGCTTGATGTAATGCCTGAGCTTCTCGTCAGGTCGTTGGACTACGTTTAGGAGGTAGGTTGTTGACTTTGGGCACCACTTGCTCATTGAGAAATGGGTGGTGAAGAGGTCGGCGAACTGGCTCCAGCTTATAATCGAGCCCAGTCTTGAATTCCATATCCGAGCTGTGCCCCGAAAGGTGGTTGGGAAGTCTATGTAGAGGCTCGCATTGTTGTCCCCGTGTGGCTGCATCAAGGCCTGGAAGCTATTGAGGTGGTTGACTGGGTCAGTTGTTCGTTGTATGATTCCAGGCTAGGGGCCTTAAAGTCCTTAGGCCATGGGGAATGAGGATTTATGCGGCCAGTGGTGAGGTGTGGTCATCAGTTGCACTGACGAGGTGGCGATTTGGCTCGCCTCTTTCTTGTCTTCTTTCTTTTCCGCCTCCTTGTTGTCACTTGGAGTGAGGCGGCTCCTTCCTGCAGTGTGGCGTGTACATCTGCAACGCCTTCTTCGAGACCCCTCAATTGAGTTGGTGGCCTCATACGTCATGGCTTGAGTTGACTCCACGACGGGAACCTGGTTCTGGTTGTCGTGACAGCAAGGTGGGTCTAGTACTTGGTTATGGTTTTGGTCGCCAGGCTGTTGGTTCTGATTGACGTTCTACCTGGCAGCTTGGTGTTGGTGTTGTTATTGTTGTTGTTGTTGCATCTCTGCTAATGCGGCAAAACGACCTTCCCACGTTCTCATCTGCAAGTCAGTCCCGCGGACGAACTGCACCAACTTGTTGAATTGGTGACCATCAATTCCAATGGGAACCACTGAGGGCTCAAGCCGCTCGACCAGTGGAAGAGGCGCGTTCACGGTGGGCAGAGGGCGGTTAGGGTTCTACGTGATAGGGCACCAGGTAAGGTTAGGGGCACAATTTGCCTGATGGTAACAAAGGGGACGTCAGCGTGCACGGCATGCTGGTCTTGCCCCCCTTGTGATTGCTCCATCAACACGCACGTTGTTGACAGGGGTGTTGTTGGAAGATGCCATTGAAGATGTAGCTATAGAGAGACTGTGAGAATATGCCTTTTGTGTAGCGATTCCACAAATGACGCCAATTGATGATGCACGATCTAGTGCTCCCTGTTGGCCGACAGCTCTAACGTTGGACTAAGTAGGTTGCCGGGTCGAGCTGCAAGAAAGTGATTATCAAAGTGTCTGGGTGGCTTGACCAGGGGTGGGCACTCTGATGCTTAAGCTAGTGAATTGGTAATAGTTTGCAAGAAAGCAAGAGAGCTAGAGAATTGCGAGAGCCAAATTGCGCGTACCTTGTGAGGTTGGAGTTGAGGCTTTTATATAGGCAAGTTGTTGTGAGCCTCATGAAACGCGTTTGGGATCTTCGGCCCATCTGGTTTGGAGGTGGTTTCACGCTTGGAGGTGGACTCCGCGTTAGCGGGTAACGTTTATCCAATCCCGCCCGAAACGGGTGGGGTGATAATCGGCTCTTTTTACGTGGTGTTGTGATCTCTGGGAATTCGGTGGCGATAGCCTGCTTAAGGGGGAGGTCACTCGACACGTCAGTTAGGTCACTGACCGGAGTCGGGTCAGATTGGTGGAAGCAGGTCGCCTCTTACGCTGACCTGAGGTCTTGCTTGGCTGTTTGTAGTTTGGCCTACTGGAGTGGTGCCGAGGTTGTCGAGGCGGTTGTAAAGTGTCCAAACTCCAAATTACTCCTGGTGTCTGCTTACGTGATGCTGAGTTGTCACCCTACTATTCTGCAATGCCATGTGTCATGATATCATTGGAGGACCAAATTACCGTCATGAAAACCTGAGCAAGGTGTGATCGGTAAATGAAAAAAATTGAGAAAAAAGAGTTATCAGTAAATCTTAGCATGAAATGATCTGTTGAAGGTCATCTTATAATCTCTGTTGTGGATATGCTGTACCAATTTGCATTGCACCCTTGTATTGTAGTGGTTATAAGAGCTTATTTAGTGTGTGGAATGTAAGGCTTATTTAAAATGTTGGTGTCAGTGGAAATGTCAACCACTTGAGCCTTTCTCTTTAATGCGATGTTTTTTTTTTTTTTTCAGGTGGCAATTGCGATGTTCTTTCTTTTTTTTTTCTTTAGCCTTTCTCTTTAATGCAGTTATGACTCAATATGTAAAATCTCCTTGTTCTCATAGGAGTCCATCCTGTTTTCTGTTTCATGTTATTGGGTCAATACTCTTGATTCATGGCAAATTCAATGATGAGAAACTGATGGTATTATTGGAAAATGGGGAGAGGTGGCCAGAACATCTGCAAGAAAGAGTTCAACTCAAGGGATATGGGGGACACCGTCTATGGGATTTATAAAACTCAACTTTGACTGTATCAATATGGAAAATTCAGGACCATTTGGAATTGTAGGTGTTGGGAATGAAGAAGGTCATATCATTGCTTTGTTTTTTAGCTGTATTGGAGTATGAGACTCTTTGAGCACAGAATTGAGGGCAGTATTACAGGGAGTGCAGTGAGCAACCAATATGCAAATGTAAAAGTTAATTGTTAAGGGGGACTCCAAGGTGATAATTACTTGGCTACTTAATAATGCGCAGAAATATGTAGTTAAAAGTCCATTGGGCAAAAATATCTTTAAATGAAATGGCTGATGCAGTTAAATGGCTGGGTTGGGAACAATTTTCTAGGCACAGTTGTAAGATATACATACAAACATATAGGGGGGGATGGTTTTCCATTCTATCTGACCTATGATTATATATGTATATATGTATATATATATATAATGAAGTAAAGTGTTATTATTCCCCTTATCTTGAATTAATTGATTTAACTGCTTTTATTTGATGTATTCTTTATTATATGCTCCAAGTTTCTTTGGTTAAGCATTTATTGAATGTCTTCCAATATCAGATTTGAGTATCTGATTGCATTTATCTAACGTCAGTAGTGCAACTTGGGCGAGCTTGGGCTGGGCTTTTGTCAAAATTTGAATGAGCCCGGCCCAATGGCCCAAGCCCAATGCTATGTAAAATGCAAACTTTGGGCTAACCTGAGTTGCACTCTTATCTAATATTTGATGTTTAAATGGGTTACTGGTATTTCAGTGCCTTAACGACCTCATCCACGATTATCTTAGGGCGTCTTGGGACAAACAATATGTTTGTGGTGGTGGTATATTTTGATGTTTGTAACTTTGATTTTGGTTTATTATTTAATGTTTTCTATAAATTAAGATTATATTATGATTGATGTGTGCCTATTTATGATGTGTCCGGATTTTTTGCTTTGTTTTAATGGTAGATAGTAGAGCTAGAGGCTGTTGCCAAGGACACACTTACTGTCTTCGGAAAATGTCTTACAAGGTAATTATTTCATGGTAGTTTTTTTTAATATTTCGTTTTTGTATGAATACCATAAGTGGGTAGCCAGGAGGGCCAGATGCTTTATTTAATGGTAGTCTCTCTTTCTCTAATAGATGAATGGTGGGTGATGCCTTGGTCTGAATAATAAATGAAGGTATCTCTATCATAAAATTTTCTACAAAATGTGTCATTTTACAAGCTTTGTTACCTTGGAAATAATACCTCTGCAATCTCTAAATGGTTAGCTCAAGGTTTAAAATGCCTGTAGTCCAAATATAGGAAGCATGTCAGAAATGTTGGAAATATGTAAAAATTATAGACATGGTGGAAACATCCTAAAATATGCAAAATATAGAATAAATATTTTATGAAATGATGAAAGGAGCTTAGGAACACCTTTTTAAATTATTATTTCATTCCAAATCATTAAACAAAGCTAAGAAACTAATGTATAGACAAAAGAATACATTCTGACTTCTGAAGTTGTGCTATAAACCTTAAGTTTCAAAGCTTCATGATAGAATGAGTTAAAGCAAAATTTAAACTCAGAAAATGTAAATGGTTGTAATAGACCAACCAAATAATCTTTTTCTTTGATAATTGAAAATTGATTTCATTAATCAAGCATAATAAAACTTTACAAGCATCCCTCAGAGAGGCACGAGAAGCAACCTCCCCTTAACATTAGAAGTGGTCAAAGAGAAAAAATTAAAAAGCTACCCAAAATAACCAATCCCTAGCAGACCCCTGTTTAGCAAGATAATCAGCCAAGGCATTTGCCTCCCTGCCCACCCATTGGTATCTACACGAAATGTGCCTTGTTATCCATTTAAGTTTTTTTAATACCAACCGAATAATCTATTACACAAACAAAAACTAATATCTAACTTCATGTTTGAAATGATTATTGAGCTAGCTCAAAGCGGTAATCATGTAAGTTAGGCAGGTAAATAACATTGTTACTCCACATATCTAACTTCATGTTTGAAATGATTATTGAGCTAGCTCAAAGTGGTAATCATGTAAGTTAGGCAGGTAATAACATTGTTATTCCACATATCTACAATATTGTCACCAACTTATGTTATAGTACTACCTCTTGTAATTCACATAGTGAGGGTGGGCCTTGGTGCAACAGTTGGGTTGCTCCATTGCAACTTGAGTCACTAAGGTTCAAATCTTGGAAACAACCTCTCTGTATGTGTAGGGGTAAGGCTGTGTACATCTGTCCCTCCCCAGATCCAGCATTGGCGAGAGCCTTTGCATTGGGCTGCCCGTTTTTCTTGTACTCCACATAATGCTGGTAATGTTCACTGGGGAATATGTTGATTCCAATAAAATTTCATGTTGTTACCCATGGAAGCGGAAATTGAAATATGCCGTGGAAACTATCTCTTGTACTTCACATAATGCTGGTAGTGTTTATTGGGGAATATGTCAATTCTGGCAAATTTTCATGTTGCTACCCGTGGAAATGGAAATATGTCATGGAAATATTAAGGAAATTAGGGACATTTTAAACCATGGTTTAGCTTAGTGCAAGTATTATTGGGAATGGCATTTTTCTATACAAGTATACGGGAATTCCTTTTTGCGGTGTTCTCAAAAATAGCAGCTGGCTTTGATGGACTAGCGTCTTGTATACCTTTGTATAATGACATGGTTTAAAGTCACTTAAGCTCAGTTTGGAAGGAGTACAAATATATACAAAATAATACAAAATACAAAGTTTTGCACTCTACATATTTGTATCTGTACTCTTCCAAATTGAGCTTTAGTGTCAAACTTGAAAAGGTCCAAACTTTGGGAGCATTGATGAAACACATACATGTATGTTTGTGTATAGCTATTTGCAAATGACAGAATATCTTGTCATTATCTATGAATATATTTTATATGTTATGCATATTTTAATTTGAGCTCATAGGTTTTCTAAAACATTTTGTTTAAAATTAAAATTTGCATTTTTAGGCTAAAGCATGTTTTTTTTTTGATCAATAACAGAAATAATTCATTGATAATGAAGCAAGTTAAGCATAAATACAACATGGAGAGATAGCCTCTCTTATCTCTCCCAAAAACGACAGAAAGAAAAAAATTACAGAACAGGCCAAAACAGATGGCTTCTTCCCATGCCTTGGCTAACACATTTTGTTTAGAATTTAAGCACATAGGCTTTCTTTTCTTTCTTAATCAAGTTAGCCTTTTTCTCAAAAAAAAAAAGCATTTTTAATTAATATTGTTTTTATTTATTTTGTTTTTTTTTCCATTTCTTGAATTTTTAAAAAATTTGCACCTTGCTTCAAAAAGACACTTGTCCTTGCACCTTGCACCTTGCCCTTCAGTTGTAGATAGCTCTTTGCACAGGCGCAAAACTCCCTTTGGGTTTTTTTCCTTTCTTTTTTTTTTCACCTTGTAGTTTTAAAATACTGGTTTGCCTTCCAACAGTACATACAATAATGGTATAATTTATAAGGGCATGTGTTTTTTTTTCACCCACCTTATCTAATATTTTTAATCATCTGGTGATGCTGTTTTTTGTTGGGATGACAGTTTTTGATAGAATAGTAATTGTCATACCTCTAGCACTTCCCTTGGTAATGGAGGTAGATCATTCAGATGCTACCAAGTTTGACAGGAATGGAGGTTACACGTCCAGTTTTCGAATTCTGTTTTACCTTATTATGTCTTTATGCTTTAATGTCTTGAAAATTAATGTTTTTTTATAAACATGGACAAATGTCCTTATTTTATGCTTGTTTGTGGTGGTTGTCTAAACAATTATGTTTTATTGACCATGTAAATTTCTTCATTCTTAAGGGCATCTGCACTAGAGGATTTTGCCACGAGGCACAGTGGACATTGGCTTAGGTCTTCTGTAGGCTCCAGGTTTGGCAGCAATAGCCAGTCAGAGATGCCCCAATCATCTGCCTCCCAGCCGCATCTGATCCAGCAAGGCACACAAGTCCAAATGAAATCCAACCAGCACTTGAGCTCCAGCTATCCATGTCTTCAACGGCAGGTCCATATGGGAACTGACCATTTTCAGTCAAGCTCCTACCACCCACATATACAGCAGCAGGGCCACATAGAACCGAGCCAGATACAGTCAAGCTCTGACGAGACACATCTATCCCAGCAGGGTCAGCCAAGCTCCAGTTACCCACAGTCGCCTGATTCAGTCAATTCCCAGAGTTCTGTAGATATTGATACTAGTATGCTATATATCATTATATTTGTTGAAAATTCATGTGTTTGTATGCTTAGGATATATATATTATGTCCTTATTCTTGCTATCCTCTTTTTTTTGTCTTTTATAGATCCTGTTAGCATCCCTAAGACTCGAGGCCCTACAAGGTGCCTCGATGTATGGACTATGCCTGAAGGCCAACACATATCTGTTGCAATCAACAAATATAAACAGCCCATTGGGTTTGGGGGAAGAAAGCTAACAACTTTCTTGGGCACAATAGCACGGGATGGGCGAATTGCACCTCTAACTTATCTTGACTGGAGGGCAATGCCACTTAAGCGCAAGGAGAATATGTGGCAGCTTGTTATGGTACCAGTGAAAAATATATTGCTCAATGTTTTCTTTGTTATTATTATTATTATTATGTGATTGATTGCTTTGAACATGTGAGGCAGGCCAAATTTGACATTGACCCAAGCAGTAAATCTTGGGTCTTGAAGTCCATTGGCAAAAAATGGAAGGACTGGAAGAGTGAACTGAAAAAATACCACTATTTGCCACACGAGTCTGATCGGGAGCGGCTTGCTGACCGTGATGGACGTGTTCTTCCTAAACAGTGGAAACTTCTTGTTGAGTTTTGGAACTCCGAAGAGGGGAAGGTATGCACTGAACATTGATTGGATCTTTTGCATTACATTATTGCATTATCACAGTTCTTTAAGTATTTATTCTTTAACATTTATTTTTATTTTCTTTTTCTGTCTACTCTTTGGTGTGCCACATTGTAGGCCCGTAGTGCTACAAACAAGAGTAACCGTGCGAAGCAAATGATTAGTCACACTGCAGGTGGAAAGAGCTTTGCAAGGGTACGTGAAGAGGAGGTAAGTTTTGTTATTCACTTGGACATGTTTATAATTTCATTTGTGATGTATATTTTGACAATCAAATCATACTGCATTGAATTATTATTTTCACATGACAATTAGCGGGCAAAGAGGGGGGAAGAGCTGACACGAGCTGAGCTGTTCATATTGACCCATACACGCAAAGATGGGACACCCGTGGATAAAGCCTCATCACTAGCAATTGTATGTTTAAGTATTTACTTGTTATGGTACATAATTTTATATCTTTCCCATATATGGAGTGAGGGACATTATTTTATGAATTGTAAAATCTAACTGATTGTTTTCTGTATTGTAGTTACAACTCAAAGAACAGCACTCTCAACAGTCTCAGGGAAGCAATACTAGGAATGACTTCTTCTCTCAAGTAATGGGAGAAGAACGACGTGGCCGTGTTCGGACTTTTGGGTTAGGTCCCACTCCTTCTGATTTATGGGGCCCAACACCCAACCCTGCTGAGGCCTTAAAGATAGCCTCTGCTGCTCAAAAGTCGGCTGATGAGAAGGTACAGCAAATGGAGGAGAAAATGCAGGATATGCAGGCTACTGTTTCACGCTTACAAGTGACTGTGACAACACTGATGTCCACCTTGAGCGCAAATTTTCCCAACATTAACATGGCTGATATATTAGGTGCATCAACTAATCCTTTAAACACAACGCAGGTAAATTTTACTTAATCTTGCTTTTGGGTACACTTGGATTTAGTTATGAGGTTCTTACTATAAATATCATATTTCATTGTTTGTTTATTCTTTATAGGCTCCTGTAAATGCTGATATTCCTGTGGATTTGCCTTCACTGTGTGTGCAGTCTTTGTCATCAAGCCACGAGGGTTCATCTCCCTAGGTAACTAAATCTAACATATGCCTTTTATAAGTATGCTTTTTATGTTTTTTTAGTTAAATAATTAAAAGAACATTGTGCTCTCTTAACTATCCTAAAGTCAACCCCAAACATACTCATTTTGTCAACACTTGAACACATGGGATGTACTAAAAATCTATTGCAGATATTGACCCAATATTTTAGGGTAAACTATAGAACATCAAAGCATTTTCTAATGTTCAAGATTCTTGAACGTACATAATGAATGGACTATGAATCAGATGGCTGTCAACCACATAAATCAATGGGATGCAGGTATAGAAACAAAGAAAGAAACCACTGAAGAAAAATGATTCTTTATATTCTTGCACCAGTGACAAATTTCATAAATTTTGGATGATTTGGACTATGAGACTGGGACCCATCATAAAATAGGTATTCAAAATATGTGGGGCATGCCTCCCGGGCCTCCCCATTTCTTCCAAGAATGAAGCCAGCTCTTCCCCAAGTGCAGAAGACTTTTGGGATGGCGGCATGCCATACTTGGACAATAAATGAGCCTAAATTCTTGCTCATTTCTAGATAGAAATTGAACAGCTGTCTATCCCAAACATTTCTAGATAGATATTGATCCAAATGGGCTCTCAGATGTGATGTTAGCCAACTTATTATTACTTTTGAGTCCCTTTCTATTTGCAAGTTTTCATTGCCTGCTTTTCTTGCCATTTTTAATCCTTGGAGGACTGCTCCCCTTGTTATTACCCAGTGACAGACTAGTCAGTTGAGGGCCTACTGATTGCCTCACAATTAGTCAGTGTACAAAGTTGCCACAAACAGAGGACACATCGAATAATCAAAGTTGCTCTCTTTCTTTGACATTGAGTGGGTGAACACCAAATGGAAAACAAGGGATAGGGGAGAGTAGGAAGATAGCAAACTAGAGAATTTTTTGAAGGAGATGAATGTCAAGCAATTAAATACACATCAGCTAGTTGAATGGAGGACCAAGATAGTATGCTATGGAAGAGAACAAAGAATGTGAAGCTGTCTATAAATCACTTTTATATAGGCAGCCTTGCTCCACGCCACAAGAGGATAAATAGAATACATATATGGAGAATTAAAGCACCATTTAGGTTTCAGTTGTTTATGTAGAAGCTGTTATGGGATAGAGTACCAACTAAAATTGAACTAAAAAGTTGATCATGCAAAGAGGAGCTATGTGCAATCTGTAAAATGGAGCAAGAGACAGAGCTGCATTTATTTTTCAAATGTGCTTCTGCAAGAGCTTTGTGGATGACTTCGCAGGTAGGCATCGACCCAAACAGGATAATGGATGCGGACTTTTAGATATATTGCAGAGGAGTAGATAAGGAGCATATGCTGGCAACATATCTGCCACCCTCAGACTCATGGGATTAGACCTGTTCACAGGCCAGGTTTTGGGCTTGGCCCATGAACATTTTACACTGCTTTGGGCTTGGGCTTCGGGCTGGGCCATTCAAAATTTGGCAAAAGATCAGCTCAAGCCTGGCCCATGAACAAGTCTGTAGGATATGAAACAAGGCACTTTTCTAACAGATTCCAAGACCTGAAGATCTCATGCCATTAATTGCATGGATACACGTTGGGTTGTAGATAGAGGTGTCAATTGGACTGGATTTGGTCCAACCTGATCAAGTTCAATGTAAGCCCACTTGCAAATGGACTGGACCTAATCCAGTCCAAATCCAATCCAATCCATTAAAATGTAAATGGATTGGATTGGATCCAATCCAAATCGAATGAAATATAAAAAATTATATAAAAAACAGAACATATAAAAAATTAAAAAATATATATTAAAATGAAGAAAATATGAAAATTACAAAAATATACCCTTTGGCATTGAAAAGCACTTTTTAAAAGTGCATTGATAAAAGTACTTTCAAAAAGTGCTTTTACAAAAGTATTTCGTAAAAGTATTTTTATAAAAGTACTTCTATAGAAGGCTTTCGCAAAAGTACTTTTATATAAGTGCTTTTGTAAAAGTACTTCCATTAAAGTGCTTTCGTAAAAATGTTTTTATAAAAGTACTTTCATAAAAGTGCTTTCGTAAAAATGCTTTCATAAAAGTACTTCCACAAAAGTGCTTTCATAAAAGTAGTTTGATTAAAGTACTTATGTAAAAGTGATTTCATAAAAGTACTTTCGTGTAAAAGTATTTTTATAAAAGTGCTTTCATAAAAGTATTTTTGCAAAAGTGCTTTTATAAAATTGTTTTCATAAAAGTACTTTTGTAAAAGTGCTTTCGTAAAAGTATTTTTCATAAAATTACTTTTATAAAAGTGCTTTTGTAAAAGTGTTTCGTAAAAGAGCTTTTGTAAAAGTACTTTCATAAAAGTGATTTTATGCCGACTTCAATTTTGATCAATTTCAAATTGGACAAGGGTTTGGTCTCGTGATCGGATTATTGAAAATTTGGTTTAGGTCCAATTCAGACCTAATAAGAATATGGACTAATTTATTTTGAATTGGCCCAATCTAATAAATATAATGGACCGTTCATATCCGATTTGATAAGGTTTGGATTGGATTGAATCTAATCCAAAACCGGTCAATTGACACCCCTAGTTGTAGAAACATGCAGGAAAATGTAATTTGGAACCAGCATGTGATGGGCTCGGAGCAACCATTGCTTGAAACAGATAAATATATCAAATTATCAACCGTTTAAATTTTTKTGGATGGGTGGTATGATTACTGTTTCTACTTGAAACGTTTTGGGTTGCTCAATATAAATTGACGTACAATTGTTATTTGAGGCTATTTATGATTGAAATAGGCATACCTTAAAAACCTACAAAATGCATGTGCAAGAGGCTGACCAAAGTAGGAGAATGTGAATTGATGCCAAATTCATGGTTTATAGGGGGAGAGGGCTGGAATTCAGAATTCTTCATCGTGTGTATCCGTATTTCTCCGAATTTTTATTGACCAACCCAAAACACGAGCCATATTTGTACAATTGTTAGGTTTCAGTTGGAAGATTATTCCTCAGTCATAATGATATGTTTTTGGCAGCAATAGGGCGGCAGTGTCATGCAAAGAAGCTGAATCGAGCTGAATGGTGAGCAGTTATTGTTGCCCTCGAGGTTGAAATCCCCTTCAATATTCCAAAATGTGCAAGCTCATGCTGTTGCAAGGAGCATTGTGAACCATCTTTTCTGGGTGTACAGATTTGTTGATTTGAACTCAACTTCTATGTAATAAGTTTCTTTTTCGTAAATTCGACTTTCAGCAGGCAAACTTATGTATTGGCCAATGAATTAGCAGTGCATTATATGGCAGGATAAAACTTATGTATTGGCCAATGAATTAGCAGTGCATTATATGGCAAGCAAACAAGTTTCTAAGGTTTTTATGCATGCTTCACCTGAAGGGGTGAAAATTATTATTATTATTATTTTTTGCATCGCCCAGTCAGGATAAAACTATTTGCAATATTTTTTCTGAAGGGGTGTAAATGCTTGATACCATTATTTTCTTGCTCAGTTGTAGTTTATATTCACTTGGAGTATGCATCAATATCGGAAATTGTCTTTTTTATCAACTAGTCTCCACATCGATTAATGAGGCCTCTGATTATCATTTCACTGTATTGAATAACATTGTTATTTATTATTATTATATTTTTTGAAAGATAAAAAACTAACATTATCTCACGAAAACAAAATACAAGACGTTCAAACCAATTTGGTGGGGAATAACATTGTTATTTCATCCGTATATTAGCCCTTTTACGAACTGGAGACACGGCCAGGTCAGGTAGAAATTAAGGACACCAAGTTGAGATCTTCTCATGCATGTGATTTCAAAACATCAAAGATAAGCTCTTTTCTGGTTAAAAATTAAAGTAGTCTTAGGATGTGTGGCAATTGGAATCGTTAATATGGGGGTCAAAGAATCTAATTCAAACCTAAAAAGTTAAGTGAGGTGCCATTTGGCAAGTCTTTGAGAAACTCTTGCATACACTCTTGATCTCATACCAAGAAGAGTCGTAGAATTGGCCTTTGTAAACATCTGGAAGCCATTCAAGAGGTAGCAAGCAAAGGAGAAGAAAATGCAGACAAGTGGAACAAGGACAAGGCTGGCAACAATGATGACAACAGTAGCGAGACTGAGGGTGATGATGAGAAACTAGAGACCTATGGTCATATCATACAGTGTGGCCCCTCTTTTTCCTTGGGAAAATTATAGGGAGATACCTCATATTTTGGGGGGTAGGGACTGCTAAGGGCCTCACTTTCGCTTGCAAGAACAAGATATCCTTACTTTTAGAAATCAACACTCGAGTCCAATTATTAGCATTATGTTAGTTATGGATCATCCGATGTCATTTAGGGGTGCAACTTGGGCGGGCCCAGCCCAACCCCCAACTGGCCCAACCCAGAATTTTACACGGGTTGAGCTTGGATTTTTGGTCCTCGGTCTGGGACTGGGCCCAAGAAGTTGGGGTCTTTTTATTTTTTGGGTTGGGCTCGGGCCTAACCCTTAGGTAGCCCGAACCTAGCCCAATTATATACATACATATATATATGTATGTAAATGTTGTATACATATTTACATATATATACATACGTATTTGTATATATAACATGTATATAGATATTTACATACACATTTACATACATACATAAATATATGTATATATATTTGTATAAATACATTTATCTATCTATAAAGCCTAGCTCAGGCCTGAGCCCAACACGAATGCATCAAATTACAGGGTGGGCTGGGCTCGGATTGGAAAAATCGGGTTTGACCTTGGGCTCAGGCCGGGCTTGGGTTTTTAGCCCAAATTTTAGGGCCAAGCCTGGATTGACCATAAACCCAGCCCAACCCGCCTGACTTGCACTCCCAATGTTATTTGCCCTTCTCCTTTATTGAGTCTCTTAAACCATAGTTCTTCTTAGAGTGGAATAAATAGGGCATTGAAGGCTTTGAAGCAACACAATGATTTGCTCATTAATCAAGCCATTTCTATCATTTTGCAATTTTATTCTCTTATAGCCATAAATGGGCATTTAGGTAAATTTACCACTTATCATAACGTCCATAGTGTTGATTTCTGAAAATATAAGATACCTTATTATTGCAAGTGAAAGTTGAGGCCCTACAAAAGTATCAGAAAATTAGGGTCTAGAGTGGAAAAATAAGCCTCATATAATGCAATTTGTAGAAACACATGGCATTCTATGCTTTTAAGAAACGGTATTCAAAAAGTGGATATTTTCCACTTTCAAATGGAAGATTTCTTCTTTAGATATATGTTTATCCACCCTTGGAAAAACTGAGAATAGTTAATTTTATTCTTAGAAAATTAATGCTAACTTTAGACACATGATTATTTATAAAAAAAGTATCTATTCCAATCATTTCTTGAAAAAATGTAAGAATAATTAACTCCATTCTAAAAAAAAATGTTAAATTTAAACATGTAACTACCTTTAAAAAAATGTGTATTTCATAGGATCCATATTAATCTTTAGGGCAAATTTTTAAACTACTTTTATGGTTTAACTAATTAATTAACTCTATCTTTACTGTTTGCATATTGTCTTAAAATACCCTTAATTTTTCTGACATTGATTTCATCGTCAGGAAAAATTGTAATGTTTTGAAATTGCCCTCCACCATTCATCAAATTCTCAAAATAAAACAAAATTGATGAAAAAAAAATCAGAGGACCAACTTCTAATCCACTCTATCTTTGTCTCCATCCCAACAGTTCCTTCACTGATTAGAGTTACCTCAACAAGAGACGGGATCTGCTCCTCACAAATGGGCATTTCACATGCATATCCACCGTGCATTGGGAATATCTCCCATGAATAATAATTAATAAGTACGGGAAATATTCCCAATGCATGATAGGATGTGCATGTGAGGCACCAGGTGTGAGGAATAGATCCGGTCTCCCTCAACAAGGCCATCCACCCTAGACTCTCCCACCCGCATGACAACGTAGTGTGCCAAGTTGGCACCCGCACCATTGCATCTCTGAATTATGTTGAACTGATATGAGCATTACCTTAGTGAAAGAGGTTGCGAGTTGTGACTTCATCAATGAAAAAACTGAAAAAGCATGAAGAGACCACCACTATCGCCACCGCTACCATTCCCACCTTTACCTCTGAAAAGAAAATGTTTAATGCCTTGTCTCCTTCTGATAACCTTTTTAAGATTTGGGTTTTTACTGTTCAGTACACCCTTAAAAAATCCTAACTCCACCATAGGAATGGCAATGGAGTGGGTTCGGGGTAGGGATCATATTCTCCGTCCCCGACCTCGATTATAAAAGTAATCCTGTCCTTGATCCCCGTTGAGGATAAATTTTGTCTTCCATCCCCAATCTCTGACAGGGATAGGCTCTCTGTGGGGACCCGAATCCCCAGAATTTTTTATATATAATAGTATTTATTTGAAAAACAAATTTACTTAAAATAAATAAATATTTTAAATTATAAATAATTTTTTTAAATATATTTTGATATATATAATATAAATAATATAATAATATATATTTAATATATATATATATAATATAAATAATATGATAATAAATATATATACATAATCGGGGTCGAGGCGGGTGGGGACCTCAATCCCCATCCCCATCCTTGACCCCATCGGGTCGAAGAAGTCGGGTCCCCACTGGGGATGGGGAAAATTGCCATCCCTATTCCACCATACAGTTAGGGGTGGATGTCAGCTTGAATTTGATGCCAATTCAAGGGCGGGTATAAGTATTATTAGTGGAGGTATTTATAATTTTGAATTGGTGTAAGTATTTTAATTCAGAATTCTGAGATGGAGTGCAGTGTATTTATCCCTTTAAATTTTTTGTAGGTATTCCTTTTTCCCGTACGTTTTCTATTAATATCAGCCTTTCGTGTTGGACCATCCTTAGGTCAGATTCCGACTAACTCACCATATTCCAGAATTGAATGTTCTAGTGGATCGGAGTAGCTCTGTAATTCCAACACAAGAAATTGATCAATCTTGTCCATGGTTTTTAAAAACGAGTTGGTGATTTAACCGGTTAGGGGTTCGGTTATCAGTTTGAACGGTCTGATCGTTCGATCTGAACGACTGGCCCATTCTGACAAAAAAAAATAAAAAATTGGAAAACGGTCAAAACTGTTCAAACAGTTTGAATGGTTTGAACGATTAATCGGCCAATTCAATGGTTTACTGACCAAAATCAATGATTTTGGAGAAAAACAGATCTAATCAGGTGATCGGTTCCCAATTTGTTTTGAAAACAGTGACCTTGTCATCTTTAACGGGCAAGTGGCTTACGTTTAGATGGACTTGATAAGTAGATTGGCGATTCCGATGTGCACATTGCAGTAAGGCCCTCATTGCGGCATCTAGATCGATCCTTGAACATTACAAAATCGTATCCGTTAGGCTATGTTTGGTTTAAAGGAAAATGTAAGAAAAGAAAGGAAAAGAAAAAGAAAGCTATATAAAATTTGTAAAGGTTTCTCTTTTTCTTCATTTCCCTGCTTTTTCCTTCAAACCAAACATAACCTTAGATTTTCAGGAGTTATTATCGGTGATCGACACAACTTTTTGGGATCTCTCCAAACTGCTCAAAATAGCATCTCCCAATTGCCCACCATAAAACTTCCCTTGTCGTTTGGGAGTAGAATTCATGTCGGAATCACTTCCACCATTCTCCTGAGTTTGGGATTGCAAAAAGTGGTATTATCATGGGTGGTAGTTCCAACTATGGTTTTCAAAATCGGACCAGAATAACTGGGATTGGTCACTTGACCAGTTCTGTTTTTTCCAAAAACTCGATTTTCCTCAAAATCATTGATTTTGGTCAGTAAATCGCTGAATCAAATAATTAATCATTTAAATGGTTCAAATAGTTTTGACCATTTATTATTTTTTTATTTTTTTTATCAGAACGAATCGAACGTTCAGTTTGAATAGTCAAACTGTTTGACCCGATAACCGAATCAGTGACCGATTCGATCATCAGATCGGTTTTAAAAAACATGATTGCAACGACGACGAAAACAGGGACATGCTCTCTCACAAAGACAAAGAACAACTTTAGGGGAGGAGGGGAAAGCAATGTACGTATCATGAACTTTATTTTGAAAATTTATCGAGAGAAAATATTTTAAAAATTTGGGAGGCTGAATAATCAGTTCAGATCAAAATTTTATAACCCCAAAGTACATGGGGAATGGATCTGACCGTGAATTAATGGGCAGGGTGTAGTTTATAGGGGGAAGAGGGCGGTGGCTGGAATTCAGAATTCTGCATCGTTTGTATCCGTAGTTCTCCGTAAGAATTTTTAGAAAATATATCAATAGCGTGTTGTCACATTGTAACGGAAATTTAACGATAAGAAAGGTTTTAAATTAGTGTAGTTGCCCCGTCGTACTTAGTACGGGGTCATTCTTGTTTTTGGATTTCATGCAGAAGGACACGTATCCGATTTCATCATTATACACATTTCTTTTTACGCCCTCTCCGCTAGTTATTTCTCTCCCACCACACGCAGAAACGGTATTTACTATTTAGTTTTTGAGATCTTCCTCCACTTTCCGATCATTTCCTCTCAAACTTCCGGCAAATTTAGCCAATAAATCAGCAGAGAAAAGAAAATTTCATCTGTATACTTCTACGGGACAGAACAGGGTAGGCATCTTGGATACACAGGGGGGAAAGAGGAATGGTAAAGCTTGCGTCGGCACGAGAGAACCGATTATATGGTCCACGGCTGGGTCGAAACAGATTAGAGTTTATAAATGCAGGGTTATATGTTTTTGCATCGTTACTCCTGGTTGGTGGATTCTTGTCTCAGTTTTCCAGGGATGCTAAGTCGGGTCTCGTCATCCTCCTCATAGCATTAGCACTTATATCCCTGGTCAATGTTCACGATCTCCTTGCACATCTGGCCGGAATCGATTACCAATTGGGGCTGATGGGGTTCGATAGGCAGCTTGCGCTCGTCGAGTTTGCAGTTCCGATCGTGCAGGTTTTAGGTTCCGTGCTTAATTTCTTACCCATTCTCTTTTTCTTAATTCAGGTATGTATGTATGTATGTATCATGTCTGAACAATCAAACAACTTCTATTATATTATATGAGCTTTATATATGCATTATGCAAGGCATTAACGCACCCATTTGGAGAACATTTCCAATAAACTGAAATAACTCTCATCTGATCTGTGCATAACGATAGATAGAGAATGTTGTTTACTTTTAAATAATTAATTATATTCCTGTTAAACTGCAATTATATTCCTTTGAGTTTTGTGCGTTTACTACTATGAGCAATAAAATGTAGAGTATGATTTTTAAGCTTATGTGGGAGGCTTGTTTTCCTTCTCATGTGTTTCTGTTACTAAACATACTTCCTATACTTTGCGGTGAAATGCAGGCGGAGAAAGGGCGTTATTATTATTTTAGACTGGAGAAGTATGCATTGAACATGCTTATTGTGGGCTCAGTTCTATGGCTTATTGGTTCAATAAACAACTCATGCCAGATTTATGAGAGAGCTGATGGTCATGTTCAAATTTTGCAACAAAGCGTTTATCTCCCATTCCTGATGGGAAGCCTCTTATTCTTGGTTGGCGCAATTCTCAACTGTCATGAGCAAAGTGGGATGATCCACCATGGCTTGATGCTCCTGGTAATAACTTGTGCCTAAGACCACAAAATTGGTAAACTACCTTCAAATGGTTGTATATTCTGGTGTAGTGGTTGGAGAATTAATTAAATATCCCCAGCCTTAAATATAGTTCATTTGGTTTGTCCTGCTCGTACATACAGTCTCGTAATTTATCAAATGGAATTATCAAACTTATTTCAACATCCCAGACCTAGACCCTTGTGCCAGGCCCAACAACAATCATATTGCTCATTAATTCCGACTCGATTACCTCTGCTCATGTAAATGGGTCCTTTGCATGCTAACTGAATTGCTGATTAAGAACACAAAAGAGATTATATTTTAGGTAGAAACAGGTGCAAATGTATAACAGAGATGAGAGAACAATCTGTGATTTCATATTGTTGATTGCTCATTTGCCCTTGTTGATTGGTTACATCACATGAGCAGCTAGCATATGTTGGACAGACGAGGATTTCATCCTTGTGGTTTTCCTATCTCACCCTTATACAGATATAAACAACATCAAAATAATGTAGAAGCAGAACTAATATAAACTAAATATGAAAATTCTTTTGTTGTTTAATGCTTGTGCAGGGGAAGAGTTGGGTTTGGCTGGGAATCTTTGGAAGTTTGCTCTTCCTAATAGGGGGATTGGTTAACTTGGCAAAGGTGTTCAAGATGCAACAAGTGGGTGGAGTGAGGCTTGAAAAACTGCGAGGTGGAGCACAAGAGCAACTCAATCGAGAGAGGGAAGGTGAAGTGCCTCTCATATTAGAAGAGCAGACAAGGAGGAAGCAGAATGAGGCAAAGCCAATTGTTTTTCCCACTCCTTACAAAGATGCTCTACTTGGTCGCTCCTAAAGCGGAAAATCAGTGTAGAATTTCTTCTAATTTGTTGGATTTGATTTCGCTATGCAAGTATCTAATCTAACCTAATCTACTTAAATTTGTAATCTGTTTGCATTTGAAATTTGTAATCTAGCATTAACTATACTATTCTACTGTAAGTTTTGAACTCGGCAGTTGTTTGGATAATCTGCTATGGAGGATCACCAGGGGGTTAACTTTTTCCTGAATTATTTGCTCCTTTTTTTTTCATATTCTCTCTTTTTGAATTTCTTATTGCCTTTCTGTTTTAGGTAGGATTGCTATGGTAATGCAAATCTTTCTTCGTCGTTCTAATTTCTAAAAGCATCCATCAAGACGTTTTGACAATAAACCAAGGACTAAGTTTGGTAGACAGGATTACAAAACTTTTCAGATGAGTCCATCCTCCTTTTCTTTCCAGCTTCTGTCAAAGCTTATCAGAAACAGAAATTAAGCCGGTCACTGGAAAGAACATGACTCTCTTACTTATTACTGATAATAACAAATTAAAAGAAATCAACTTAGTTGGAACTTGGATGATTTTAGAATTTCATCTACTTCGTGAGGAATTCAACAACGTATAACAATCACATTTGATTTTTACCCTAGTTAACCACATCAAAACCAAGGTGGGCTTCATTGATGATTATGAATTATGGGTTCTCAGAAACTTCAGCAGCAACGCTACCTGGCTGTAAGACGACTGCTAGCGTGCTACCTGCCAGGATTAAGGATTTATCATCTGTTTAACACTTGAACTAGGATTGTTAAATGAGAGCTCTCACCTCTCAGCTCTGTTTACAATTTAACCGTTTTGACTTCTGAGGTGCGGTGACAGGGGGAACGCAGAGCCCAAAAGCTTGCACCTTCAGAAAAGGATCTATAATCCATTAATTACTAGACACAACAATTCAGTACTACTCATTACCCAATACTCACTGAGAGTGCTGACTCGATGGGAATGATCCCACCGGTAACCTCTGTTAAGTGTCAAGTGTTAACCACCACCAGCTATAGGCAGGTACCCTTCGTTTCCTAAAAAACAAATAAGAAAATTTAACCCAGATTTACTGTTTCTATCGGGAACGAAATTAGATGAGGATAAATCGAAACACCTAGGGAAAGTACTAGGTTATACCCAAAATTGCTATTTCCTGGCCCAAGACCCAAGGTTGATCTGGGGTCTTTACTGTTGTTGGAAAGCTGATCTCCCTTTCTACATAGAAGAAATTTCTGAAAGATGGATTATTCTGCATACAAATCTGACTTAAACATCTCTTGCATGGGACATTTGCTTAGTCTATGGTCACCCTGTGAAACAAAAAAGACCTCAATGTTAGAATACAGTAAATGAGAAAATGAGGAGTACCAATAATTGGTTGTTATTAGGAGATTTGAATGACATAATCCACCCATCTGAATACAGTGGTTCTAGAGTGGTGATCAACAGAATATCCAACTCACTAAATGCTTTGATAGCTGACCACTATCTCCTAGAGATTGAACTAATTGGGTCGAAGTTTACATGGTTCAATAAAAAATGGGGTCCAAAAGGGTTAAGGAAAAGCTTGATCGCGGAATGGATACAAACTCCCAAACTATTTTTTCAGACCATGCATTGTTGGTCTTGGACACAAACTTCCAAACTATCTTAGGCCCTAAACAATTTCACTTTATACCTATGTGGGTAGAAGAAGAACGCAAGCAAATTTTAGAAACCCAATGGTCTTTTCCACCATATTCTGAAACAATCCCAACTAAGCGTGCAAATGCATCCTCAAAGTCTGGAATTCCCAAAGATTCGGGAAAATTGAATTGAAACTGAGAGAAGTAGAGCTCCAACTAGTCAAACTAGAGGAGGAAGAGACCTCAAGCTCTCAACAAGCTCTCAACAGACGAAACTACAACTCAGGAGAGAATATGAGAAATGGTTGAAGAGAGAAGAAATGTTGTGGAAAGTGAAGTCCCGGGAATTGTGGCTCCAAGAAAGTGATCGTAACACTAGGTATTTTATTCAATTCACCAATTTTAATAGGAGAAGAAATGCTCTCGAGTTCCTGAAATCTTCTGAAGGGGATATGATGTCCCTTGAAGAAGTTTCAGAAGCTTTCAAAAATCGAGCTAAGAATGTTAGTAATTCTAATTACTCTGAAACTCCTTCAATACAAAACTTGATCTCTGAAAAACTTTCGGAGGAAGTACAAGAAATCTTGAGTCCACCTTCAGAAAGATGGTTGTAAAATCCATGAGGGCTCATTCGGCCCTAGGTCCAGATGGATTCACTCCAATTTTCTACCAAAGATACTGGAGTTTACTCAAAAATGATGTCTATAGATTGGTTTGAGAATTTTTTGAGACAGACCAATTTCCTCCAAAAATAAATTCTATGAACTTAGTTTATATTCCAAAAGTGAAGATCCCAGAAACAGTTAGCCAATTTAGGCCAATTAGTGTTTGCAATTTAATATATAAGATTTTGTCCAAATGTTTGGTGCTTAGAATGCAAAATTACTTAAACAGACTTATTGATCCAAATCAAGCGGCATTCATAAAAGGATGATAGTGTGTGGACAATGTCATTCTAACTCAAGAGATTGTACATAAAATGAAAAAGCAGGAAAAAGGGAAAGGGTGGGTTCTTTTGAAAATTGATATGTCCAACACGTATGATAGAATGACAAGAGAATTAATTCTCCAAATTCTCAAGGAGATGGGTTTTCCATAAAAATGGTGTGGGATGACCAAATGATGTATAGAAACTCCAAGATTCTCAGTTAAAATAAATGGAACACAGAAGGAATTCTTCTCCCTCAAAAAAATGGTTTAAGGCAAGGGGACCCATTTTCCCCTTATTTGTTCATAATTGGGATGCAAATCCTAACATGTTTGCTCTCAAAAGCTCAAGTAACAGAATTCAAGGCATAAAACTCAGTAGGGGTGGACCATAAATCACACACTTTTTATTTGCAGATGATTGCCTACTGATCTGCAAAGTGGACATCAGTCAAGTTCAAATGATGATGAATGAACTGAAGCAATTTGAGAAGATGTCTGGTCGAAAAATAAACAAAACAAAATCTGGTGTTCACTTCAGCTCTGGGGTTCATAGAAGAAAAAGGGAATGTTTTTGTCACCTCTTCACATGAAACTATTGAAACAAGTGGAGAAATATCTAGGAGTACAGCTTAACCTTGGAAATGCTCGCCGAAATAATTAGGAAAAAATGAACTCAAGGCTAGGTCTATGGAAAGAAAAATTGCTTTCTTAAGCGAGTAGGACCACCATGATAAAGTTCACACTTCCAAGCCATGCCTACATACATCATGGGAGTGTCTATCTTCCCAAACTCTACTCTAAAAAAGTTAAAGCAAACATAGAGGAATTTCTGGTGGAATGACTATAAATAACAGATCTGTTCATACAATAGCATGGAATTTACTGTGTAAAGCAAGAAGTATGGGTGGCCTAGGTTTCAGGGGGATGAAAGAGTTTAACCAAGCTCTATTTTCCAATCAAATTTGGAGGTTGTTTACTGGAGAACATGGATTATGGAGGAAAGAAATAAAAGAAAATTATTTTAGGAATAAATCTCTGTTTTCCTTTAAAAAAAGACAGACTCTAAATGGTGGAAACAATTATTATCTTTGTGGGACAAAATAAAAGCAAACACTAATTGGAAAATAAAAGATGGCTCCTCAATATACATATCAGATCCTTGGGTTCCGCCTTTTCCAAATGGAACTCCTAAAGTTCAAAGAAAAGCTCAGAACCAGAATATTGGCTTGACTGTAAAAGACCTCATTTCTGATTCCAATACATGGGAGGTACAGAAAATTGCATCTTTATTTATAGAAAACTGCAGACTGTACATTCTGCAAACATTGATTTTGCATCATCTCCCATCGAACAAGCTCCTATGGAAATCCTCTAAATATGGGGAGTATGATGTAAAGTTAGGGTACAGATTCTTCACGGCTACACAAGCATCATCTTCTGGACACCAAAGAAAGTGGAGTCTCATATGGAAGTGTAAAGTCCCTATGAGATTCCAAATCTTTATGTGAAAAGCTTGATGGAATGGCATTAAGACAAAAGACATACTACATTTCCTTAATGAGGAAGAGAAGAAATGTTCTATGTGTCACATGAATATGGAGGCATGGCAACATGTTTTCTTTGAATGTGCTTATTCTCATGCTCTTTGGATCTCAACTTCTTTGGGCATCAATCTAGAGAGATTTCAGAATAAAGCAATTCATGAATTTGTATCTGAGTGGATTGAATCAAAGCTGAATGTGTTAAATAGGGATGAAAGGCAGATCTTTATGGCTAAGTTTTTTTATCCTTTTTAGACTGCTATGGGATGTGAGGAATTCAGCTCTGCACAATAAGTCTGTACTGAATCCACTTAAACTGCTAGAAGATATGCACTACTTACCTTCGAGCACAGTTGTTCAAGACTGTCACCCAAGCTTTATACACTCACATATAAATGCCTCGATAGAATATAAATTGTTCACTGATGGTTCTTTAATATCCTCATCTATATTGGCAGGAGCAAGAGTTGCAATCTTCTCAGTAGATAATGGTACAATATTCACAAGAAGTAACAGAGTTGCAACAACAAACCCTCTCCAAGATGAATGGGGGGCTCTCCTTCACGGCATATAATATGCTCACCGACTGAGACTAAAGTCTCTCTCTGTTATGAATAACTCTCTCTCATGATAAGGCTTATCTCTCTACTCCCGTTTTTGTTGGGATTTGTTTACATTAAAATTCTATACAGCCATATCATCTTATCATGTAAAATCTTCTCTATAAATATTCCAACACAATATGCTCAAAATGCAGAGCAAGTTCTTCAAACCGTTAATCACTTTATGGTATTAGAGCATCATAGACCTGTGTCTTCTTTGAGCACCATGGACAACAGTGCAGCTATTCTTCTTTCCAACATCTCCACAACAATACAGACCTCAACCATTACTCCACCCGTGGTTTCTGCTAGTAGTTTCTCTTAGCTCATCACTGTGAAGCTCACCAAAGATAGTTATATTCTTTGGATAGCCCAATTCGAACCAGCACTCAAAGGACTTCGGATACATGGGTATGTTGATGGTAGCTTCCCCTGCCCTTCAGTTTTTGAATGAATTGTCTTCCTCTAGGAGAGAAAACCCAAAGTATATCTCCTGGCATGAACAAGATCAATTGATCCTTAGTTAGATTCTTTCAACACTCGCAGAACCAGTCCTAGCCCAAGTTGTAGGCTGCAAATTCTCTTGCTCTATTTGGAAAACACTACATGACCTGTACTCATCATCTAACAAATCATGCATTCATGATCTCAAAATTGAGTTAGCTCATATTCAGAAAGGAGGCATTGTTAAACAGTGTAGGCCCTTAGCTCCAATCAGAATGATGTACATTATGACATTTAATGTAAATGAATAAAAACATATTTGATTCATGTTATTATGGTGTATTTCTGTGTAATACCCTTAAACATGACACATATGAAACTTGGGTTTGTTTAAAATCTTCACAGCCGTTGGATAGATCTGGGCAGATTTATCCTGTCAAGGCTGACACTGATGTGCTGCCAAGTTGATTGGGTGGCCTGTCTCAGCCGCCAGGGTGAGACCTGAGGTACATGCAGTGTGGGTTTTCTTGAAACCTTGAACCGGACTAGAATTCCAGTATTGCTTTGGACCTTGGAGATAGATGGGCAAAACTGGAATGTTACACCTGACCCCTAGACTCGATTATGATACTGCACTAGGTGTCGGATTGGGCTATCTTTGATATGCCAATCAGTGAGATCCTTAGAGGGGGTCAAAACCTAGGTATGTTGGGACAGTCCGAGAATTCATCTGAGTGGGTGATCATAGTGACAGGATCAACCCCTTTGCCGGACAAAGTGAATGATCAGGGATGCACTCTCTCCGATGGAAACCAAAGCTGCCGGCAGCCGTTTTCAACCGTTGAAATTTGTTTTGCAAAATATATATATATATATATATATATATATATATATATATTATGGTTTCAAAATGTTTGCAAAAAGTTTTAATTCCCAGGAACTATGTGAGTAGAGAGTGTAGCGCTATACCTTGCAGTCGAGGGAGAG
>NW_010729101.1:3648102-3690574 GCF_000365185.1 Nelumbo nucifera | reverse complement strand
CTATAAATAGAGGATGAGGGTGAACCCCAATTCATCCATCAGTATTACTGATACAAGAGAGAAGATAGCATACAATTGGACTGACGCCATCTTCTACTCTTGTCTTCTCCTACTATTGCCGTTATTGCCAGTTCGATCTCCACCTGTAGGAGCGATCAAGAAGGGTTCTTGATATCACCTTTTGGCAGAAAAGGTGATCTGAAGTCATGCTCACTTGCCCTCCATCAGATTCTTGGTGAAGAATCAGGTTCTTGCTAAAGAGCCATCTTGTTGATTCTGCTCCACCCTGCGCTGTGTCATCTTCACTAGGAACAGTCTTTGGTAACCTCCTTGGGCGTAAACACCTTCGTTGGGAGTTACTGTTACTCCGTATCAGGTATATCCCTTTCCTACCTTTTGGTTTCAGATCTGGTTCGGTTCAGGTTCAAGATTGATCATTGAAAATGCAATTTTCTAAAATAGGGAATGTGATTCCCACATGGAAGAGAGAAATTTTTGAAATTTCGCCCAACCTACCTACAGGGTTCGGCCATCAATATGATGAAGCTCTCATCCCTTCAGTGGTATCAGAGCCAGGTTTAAATCTTGAACCAAAATTGGCCAGATCTGAAACTGCGCAAATAGGCAGAAGGCGTTCTACCCGATTTGCGCAGATTATTGATTTTCTGGGAAATCGATTCCCAGATTAAGGGCGATTGATCTGAAATTAAATCTTTTTAAATCTGATACATATTTAGAATTGCTCTTTATATTTATCTTGATTTATGGGTTGTTCGTACGGTGGAGTTCGTAATCTTGATTGGCGCAAGAAATCAGCGTTTTGCAATTTTTTTTTTACATTCTTGTCTGTAATTAATTTTTTTTTTAAATTTTCAGACTGAATGTACAGGAATTCGATTTGATGTAATATTAATAGAAATTATGGTTTTCTATTTTATTCCATTCAAATTCGAAGTTGATTGCGCATAAGGAAGGAGTTTCGCAGATTAGGGTTCGACTATCTACGATTTGAAGTTTGAGAAAGTGTAAACTATGAACTAACCTCTGTTTTGCAGGGTAGCAGATCTACGAACAGCCCCTATACTGATTCTTGAATGTCTTTTATCAGTAATTTAATTTCAGATCATAATCTTGAATTAAAGATCAAACCCTAGACCCATTCAAACCAGATTGGACCAAACTAGTTGGACCAAACTGGTTGGACCTAATCTGTGGTTCGATGGGGGCTGTTCTCAGCCCCAATTTTTCATTCTTGGGTCCAGGGGTTGATGGTTAATTACAAGATGTAATTCGGCCCTCACCTGTAAAACCCAGTTTTAATGTGTTAAAACTGCTTTAGCCCATTAACTGCATAAAAGCTATATGGGCCGAACTTCTCTTTGCAATTCAGCCCATATACCTAGACAATATTAATTAGTAATATTATGGATTATTATGGGCTTTAATAATGGGTTTTACAGATATTAATTGATTGGATCGATTTTGTTCTTGCATGTGATGTATGGACGTGTGATGTGCAACGTTCATGGGCCATAAGTACTTGGCCCATGCTGATACGACAGTAGCTCTTGCGCATACCATGGATGAATGCACATCATTGCCATGGTGTCCCTAAAGATCATTGGATGATCTCCCTTCGTGGTGGGCCCCAAACCTCTCCAAGAGGAGCCGTGCGGAACCCTAGCCATTTAGGGCCCACCTAAATCTGGCTTTATGAAAGTCAGTGGGAGCCACTTTGGTTTGACCTAAATTAAACTAGGGCATAATTTCTGTTCCCTCCGCTGAAATATGAGTGCATGTGAAAGGGAGATTCATATGTTGAATTCTCTAAAGGCCTTCCATCATTAGCATGAAGATGGGTCCTTCAGTAATGAGGAAACGCACCATAAAATTGGGCTATCTATTTGCTGTTGGATCTATTGGAATGTTTCATAAAATGATAGGGGTGTCATAGACCGATGTGGGAGGGGCCTATCCTAAAATGGAAGACTTTCTCACGGTACCTTGGCATTCACAAATATGATGGGTGAGCACTCACTGGACAAAAAAGTTTAACCTAAAATGGCAATGAACCTTGTTTGACAGAGGCCAAAGGGAAAACTCATATGATGAGTGGATATGATCCTTCACAGAAAGGTGGTGGGGTTATGCAGCTGAAACAGTTGGCTCCATGCACCCTATGTGATTTCCCCCATTTCCAGAGACATAATTTGCAGTCTTCGTCACTTAGATAGGAGGTAAATCTCAGAGATGAACAAATGGAAATGGAACATAGATTAAAATCCATTACTATGTAAATAACATGAATCAAATAAGATTGTGGACTAATATTTGCTTTTTATCAGAAATGGCAAACAGACAATTCGCTAAATTGTTGGATGACAACAAACTAAAAAGCCCAAACTATGTTGACTGGTACCGTAATCTTATGCTGGTCCTGACATAAGAAAATTTGGACAAAGTAGCTAAAAATCCTGCCCCGGAGCGTCTGGGTGATAGGGCTTCTGAGGCCCGTAGGAGGGACTACTAGGAATGGGAAGAGAAAAATTCCCTAGCCCATTGCTACATCATAGCATCCTTAGAAATTCCGATACAGCAACAATTCGATCAGATCGAATTGTACAAGGATATCCTGGACAGTCTAAGGACGATGTACGAAGAGAAGAAGCGTTCTACTCGGCAGAAGGTTTTGAAGCAGTTCATGACCATGCAGATGTCCAAGAACCAACAGGTTCAAGACCATTATCTTAAGATGATGGGTTATATCAATAAACTTGAGGCTCTTGGATCCGGGCTTGACCATGCCACGAAGGTGGACACCATCCTAAATTCTTTGCCTCCTTCCTTCAATCAATTCATCATGAACAATAACATGAACAAGCTAAATGTTAGCATCCAACAACTCAGCAATATGTTACAGAGGGCCGAGGAACTGATTAAGAAGGATGAACCCATTTCCATGCTTGTTGAACCTAGCAAATCGGGCAAGAAGAAGAGGAAGGCAAAAAGAAAGCCTCAGAAAAAAGTTACTAAGTCCAAAAGGCAAAAGAAGGACAGAGCATCAGATGCTTGTCACTACTGCAAGCAGGCCAACCAATGAAAGAGGAACTGTCCTCAGTACCTGGAATCCAAGAAACAAGGTAATTTCGAATCCTTTGTCATTAACTCACTGCAATGGTTCAGGACAAGTAGAAAACTGAGTGACGGAGAGGTGACTCTTTACTTAGGGACTTCTGCAAGTGTTGCAGCTACAGCCATAGGATCTGTAGAGTTAATTTTCAGAGAAGGAATTATTGTACTTAAAGATTGTCTTTATGTACCTAATTTGAAAAGAAATCTGATTTCTGTTTCAAAATTGTGTGCGGATGGATATTCTGTTCTCTTTATTAATATGATCACTATTAAAAGAAATAACAAATTCCTCGCATACGGAGAACTTGAGAATGGTCTCTATGTTCTCCATCCTTCTCTTGAAACTAATATAATCAAAACTACATCGGATGATGTTCCCAAGAAAAGAACCCGTGATACAGTTAATCCCACGTGTCTGTGGCATTACCGACTTGACCATATTAACATAGATCGTATCACAAGGTTGGTAAAGGATGGTCTTTTGGATTTTCTAACTGTAGAAGATCTTCCAACCTATGAACCTTGCCTTCAGGGTAAGATGACGAAACGACCATTTAACAGAAAGCCTGAAAGATGTATATGCACGCTTGACCTTATACATACTGATGTATGTGGTCCCATGARTRTTAGGACACGTAACCAGMACRTTTATTTYATAACATTTACCGATGATTACTCACGGTATGGTTACGTGTACCTAATGAGACACAAGTCTGAATCCTTTGAAAAGTTCAAAGAGTTCAGACAAGAGGTCGAGAAGCAGTTAGGGAGAGAAATTAAGACCCTTCGATTGGATCGAGGTGGTGAGTATCTCTCTGACGAAGTCAATGACTACTTAAAGGTCAATGGGATAGTATCACAGCTAGCTCCTCCTACTACACCACAACTAAACGGTGTGTCAAAGAGGAGGAACCAGACTTTTTTGGATATGGTCCGATCACTTCTCGTACACTCAGAGCTACCCACATCCTTTTGGGGTTACGGATTAGAAACTGCGATATACGTGCTGAATTGGGTTCCAACCAAATCAATTCCGAAGAAACCAAGTGTGAGACATTTGAAGATTTGGGGTTATCCGGCACATGTTAAAAGAACGAGTGCAGACAAATTGAAATCCAAGACCAACCGTTGCCTATTTGTAGGCTACCCCAAAGGCTCTGTGGGTTACCTATTCTATGACCCAGGAAAACAGAAGGTGTTTTGTAGTCGAAATGCCCATTTCTTGGAAGATGATTACATCATGAACAATCATCATCAAGAAGTTGTTCTTGATGAGGAGAGCTCAGGGCAGTGGGAGATGTCCCACAAGCTCCATGTATTGACCAACCTAGAAGATCTATCCGGGTTACAGGCCTCCAATTCATTTCGACTATGACCAGGATAGTTACTTGGTGGAAGCCACGACAAGTGAGGAGGATCCCGTGACTTATACGGAAGCTATGTTGGACATAGATTCCTTGAAGTGGGTAGATTCCATGAGAGCTGAGAAGAACTCAATGGAGAACAATGGAGTTTGGACTCTGGTAGATCCGCCCCATGGGGTAAAAGCAATTGGTTGCAAATGGATCTATAAGAGGAAGAAGGGCCCCGATGGTAAGGTTGAGACCTACAAGGCTCGTCTTGTAGCGAAAGGGTATACTCAGAAAGAGGGAATCGATTATGAGGAAACCTTTTCGGCGGTGGCCATGCTTAAATCCATTAGGATCCTGATAGTTGTAGTAGCGTACCATGATTATGAGATTTGGCAAATGGATGTCAAAACTGCATTCCTGAATGGAGATCTTACTGAAAATATCTATATGCAGCAATCGCAAGGTTTTATAGCTACAGGTCAGGAACACATGATATGTAAATTAAATCGATCCATATATGGACTCAAGCAAGCTTCTAGGAGTTGGAACATTCGGTTTGCCTCTACCGCCAAAAGGTTTGACTTTGAGCAAAATCCGGATGAGCCTTGTGTTTACCGGAAATCTAGTGAGGATAAGGTTACGTTCCTGGTTCTGTATGTTGATGGCATTCTACTCATTGGGATTGATGTAGGAATGTTGACTATGGTAAAAGTATGGCTTTCACAACAATTCTCCATGAAAGATCTTGGAGAAGCCTCCTACATACTAGGTCTTCGGCTCTATAGAGATAGATCAAAGAGGATAATAGGATTATCCCAATCTGCTTACATTGGCAAAATAGTCAAGAGATACAGCCTGGAGAACTCCAAAAAAGAAAATATTCCTTTCAGGCATGGAATTACTCTCTCCAAGGAAATGTCTCCCAAGACTCCCGAGAAGATTGGAGGCATGAATGACGTTCCTTATGCCTCAGCCGTAAAGAGCATCACGTATGCCATGTTGTGCACTCGTCTTGACATCGCTCAGGCAGTGAGTATGGTAAGAAGATTTCCGTCAAACCCAGGGCAAGAGCATTGGATTGTTGTGAAAAACATACTCAAGTACCTTCGAAGGACAAAACAGTTTTGTCTAGTATTTGATGGTAGTTCACTACAGATCCAGGGGTATACTGATGCCAGCTTCCAGTCAGATCCAGATGGTTGAATGTCTACATCTGATTATATCTTCACGATAGGATCGTGTGTTGTTTGTTGGAAAGTCAGCAAACAGGGGTGCTAAGTAGTAAGAATAACAGTCCACAACCCAAGCCGAACACATTGCCGTAAGTGAGGCTGCCTAATGAATAAAGGTGTTCATTCTAGAATTTGGAATTCAGCACATCACCCATTCCACTATTGTGTGACAACACAGGATCTACGGGAGATTAATGTTAAAAGGTGGCATCAGCGAAAATGTGCCAGACCCATTGACTAAGCTACTGACACAGAAAGTGTTTGAGAAACAGGTGGAAAGTCTAGGACTCTGACTTGTACCCGATTGGACCTAAGTGCAAGCGGGAGCTATTAGACAGTGTATGCCCTTAGCTCCAATTAGAATGATGTACATTATGACATTTAATGTAAATGAATAAACTACATATTTGATTCATGTTATTATGGTGTGTTTTTGTTTAATACCCTTAAACTGGACACATATGAGACTCGTGTTAGTTTAGAATCTTCACAGCCGTTGGATAGATCTGGGGAGATCTATCCTACCAAGGCTGACACTGATGTGCTACCAAGTTGATTGGGTGGCTTGTCTCAGTTGCCAGGGTGAGACTTGAGGTACATGTAGTGTGGGTTTTCTTGAAATCCTGAACCGGACCAGAATTCCAGTATTGCCCTAGACCTTGGAGATAGATGGGCAAAACTGGAATATTACACCTAACCCCTACACTCGATTATGATACTGCACTAGGTGTCGGATTGGGCTATTTTTGATATGCCAATCAGTGAGATCCTTAGAGGGGGTCAAAACCCAGGTATGTTGGGACAGTCCGAGAATTCATCTGAGTGGGTGATCATAGTGACAGGATCATCCCCTTTGTCGGATAAAGTGAATAATCAGGGATGCACTCTCTCTGATGGAAACCAAAGCTGCCGGCAACTAATTTCAACCGTTGAAATTTGTTTTGCAAAATATATTTATATAGAAATATACATATATATATTATGGTTTCAAAATGTTTGCAAAAAGTTTTAATTCCCAGGAACAGTGAGTAGATAGTGCAGCGCTATACCTTGCAATCGAGGGAGAGGTCCTCTCTTGTCGAGTAGTGTTTGATCATTATGGGCTGAGAGGTCAAATGTAAGACCATTGAGGGTAATACCTGATGGGCTAATCTTGCATTTGCCCACAGTCATTGGGTTTTATATGGTGGTTTGACCCAATGACCATTTAGTGTAAATGTTGGCCCCATTAAGAGCCCATGGTGATGGGCTCAGGGRTTCACTGTCACCTACAGTGAATTCGGCCAGGCCTTGTAACAAAGAATAGGCTGAACCCATGTGGTTGATGTGTAGATCAATGTTTGGGTCCCATGTCATACAAGGATATCCAACTGGGCAGTAGTTTGGAGGATAAGTGAGCACATGGACTTAATGGGCCTAAAGCCCAATTCGAACTGATTTAATTAGATTAATTAAAGAGGGGAGGTTCTAGGATTTAGATCAGCAGATAGGATAAGCGATTGTCCCTATCCACTCAGAGAGTCCAAATCCAAATAAAGATTTGGATCAGGAAATTCCTAATTAGATTAGGAGGGCTGATCTTTATCTGCTAATAAGATAAGGGATTATCCTTATCTCTTAAAGAGAGTCTTGATCCAAATACAAGATTTGGATTAGGAAACTCCTAATGGGGTTAGGAGAACCTCTCTTTAAGGCTATAAATAGAGGATGAGGGTGAACCCCAATTCATCCATCAGTATTACTGATACAAGAGAGAAGATAGCATACAATTGGACTGACGCCATCTTCTGCTCTTGTCTTCTCCTGCTATTGCCGCCATTGCTAGTTCGATCTCCACCTGTAGGAGCGATCAAGAAGGGTTCTTGATATCACCTTTTGGCAGAAAAGGTGATCTGAAGTCATGCTCACTCGCCCTCCATCAGATTTTTGGTGAAGAATCATGTTCTTGTTGAAGAGCCATCCTACTGATTCTGCTCCACTCTACGTTGTGTCATTTTCAGTGGGAGCAGTCTTTGGTAATCTCCTTGGGCGTAAACACCTTCGTTGGGAGTTACTATTACTCCGTATCAGGTATATCCGTTTCCACCTTTTGGTTTCAGATCTGGTTCAGTTCAAGTTCAAGATTAATTCTTGAACATGTAGTTTTGTAAAATAGGAAATGTGATTCTTACATGGGAGAGAGAGAAATTCTTGAAATTTCGCCCAACCTACCTGTTGAGTTCAGCCTTCCATATGATGGATCTCTCATCCCTTCAGGCATAGCAATGGCTGAGTACATTCAAAAAATTAAGGGTCTTGTAGACTCTTTGGTAGCTTCAAGTTATCTAATCTCAGATGCTGACCTAATTCAGTATATGTTAGGTGGTTTTGGATTAGAGTATGATCTTTTTGTTATATCTATCATGACCAAACTTTGCAATCTCTCTATAGTTGATGTTCAAAGCCTTCTCATGAGTTTTGAAAAATGCATGGAACGCCATATTCAATCTTCATCAATGACTGCAAACATTGCAAGCAAGGGAACAAAGGAGCAACATGGCCATCACTCTAATAAATATAACAACTACAACAATAGAGTAACAACAAACCCGGAAATTACAACAATAGTAACCAAAGAAGCAATCAAGGTGGCAATTCTCATCGTTCTCCTTCCAATTATCAGAAAGGCAACAGTGTAATTTGTCAACTGTGTAACTATTGTAGCCACAGTGTTCTTACCTACAGGCATTTATTTGATCTATTTGGTGGTCATTCCAATGGTTCTGCTATGATTGCTTCCTCCTCTGCTAGCAGTCATGATCTCAATTGGTACCCAAATTTGAGTGCCACAAATCACATGACATCAAATCTTGAAAATTTATCTCTGCACCAAGAATACCGTGGGAATGATCAGATCTCTGTTGGTAATGACCAAGGTTTCAAAATTTCACATATTGGTCATGCTATTTTACTTACTTTACATGGTTCTCTTACTTTTAGAAATACTCTTCATGTGCCTCAAATTAGGAAGAATTTGATTTCTATTTCTCAATTTGTACTATGACAATAATGAAACATTTGTTTTTAATTCTTCTGGTTTTTGTGCTAAGGCCAATGCCACGGGAGAGAATTTTCTCTAGGGACTGATTAAAAATGGCTTGTATCAGGTGTAAAGCTAGCATGCCACTCACTCACCATGTAGACCAAGAGTTTTCATTGAAGAATGCACCAGTCTTTCTATCTGGCATCAAAGGCTTGGCCACCCAAGTCCTAAAATTACTCAGCATCTCATCACCAAGTTTCAATTACCTATCACAAATAAGTGGCTTGCTCCCTATCACCACTGTCAACTCGAAAAAAGCCATAGGCTTCCCTTCTCTCATAGCTCTACTACTGTTACTAGACCATTGGAAATTATTTGCTCTTATGTATGGGGCCCCACTCCTTGTTCTTCAATCAATGGATTTCATTATTATTTGTACTTCGTTGATGCTTTTAGTAAATACACATGGATCTATCATGACATGCAAGTTAGATGTGCCACTCATGTTCACTCAATTTAAATCTATGGTGGAAAATCAATTTGATTGCAAAATTAAAATGCTTCAAACTGATGGTGGTACTGAGTATAGCCAACTTGCTCATCTTCTTCTCTCTTTAGGAATAATTCATCGCCTTTCTTGCTTACACACGCCGGAGCAAAATGGCTTTATTGAGAGAAAACACTGACATATCGTCGAAACTAGTCTCACATTACTTGCAAATGCCCATGCTCCTTCCAAATTCTGGCCTGAAGAATTTGAGACTGCAGTATATCTCACAAATCACCTACCTTCCTCGGTTATTGGCATGCTATCTCCGTTCGAGAAATTGTATCATCAACCTGATTTCACCACTCTTCATACTTTCAGATGTGCTTGCTACTCGTATCTTCGACCTTAAAATAGCAACAAGTTGGAGTCTAGGTCGATGTGTTGTATTTTTCTAGGTTATGGTACCAATCGTTATGGCTACAAGTGCATGCACCTAACAAGTGGGCATATCTATTACTCACAACATGTTGTCTTTCATGAAGAAGTGTTTCTGTTCCTACATCATGAGAACAATTCCTCTCTAGATATCACGCTTACTCTTGCCATTGGATCTCCACCAATCGTTCATCCTTGTCCTTCGAAGCCCATTACTAGTTCACCTTTAGGTATCACTTCCATGCCTTCCACTACTTTATCAAGTACTCACGTTCAATCTCCTGCTTCTAGTGAGCCACCAAACCTGTCCCTGTTATCTCAAGCTACTTTTGTTTCTCCACCATCCATCAGCCAGCATAGTCCAACACCGTCATTATCTTTATCAAATCCCGTGAGCACTCATCCTATGACTACTAGACTCAAATCTAGCATTGTTAAACCTAAGCCAAAATATGCAATGTTAGCCAGCCCTTTACCTAAAACCAAGCCCACATCCTATACCTAGGCCCATAAGGACCCTAGGTGGCAGGTTGCAATAGCGGTAGAATTTCAGGCTCTAGTCAAGAATAACACATGGGTTCTTGTTCCTCCACCTACTAACAAGAATATCATTGGTAATAAGTGGGTTTTTCTTATCAAGAGGAATCCTGATGGTTATGTGGCTCACCTACAAGGCCCGCCTAGTGGCCAAAGGCTATAGCCAACAAGATAGGTTGGATTATGATGAAACCTTTAGCCTGGTTGTAATTAAAGCCCACAACCATTTGACTCGTATTGTCTTTGGCTCTCACTCATAGATGGTCCATTAAACTTGGCATTAGCAATACCTTTCTTACATGGCTTTCTCACTAAAGATGTTTACATGAGCCAACCAATTGGTTTTGTTGATCCTCGGGCTCCTCATCATGTTTGCAAACTCTAATGCTCTCTATATGGGCTTAAGCAAGCACCTCGTAGTTGGTTCCATCGCCTTCGTGAATTTCTTCTCCTTTATGGCTTCCATGAGTCTAGAGCTGATTCATCTCTTTTCTTCTTCAAAACGTCATCATTCACTCTCATGCTATTCATCTACGTTGATGACATTTTACTAATGGACTCTCACTCTACTATTCTTGACAAATTTCTTCAATCCTTGGGTCCTACCTTTTTCATGCATGATTTAGGCCCCTACACTATTTTCTTGGGATTGAAGCCCAACATCATTGAGATGGCTTACATCTATGTCAACATAAGTATGTCTAAGACCTCCTTAACAAAGAAAATATGCAAGATGCAAAACCAATGTCAACACATGTCTATTGCTTTAAAGCTTTCTATTAACTTAGGGGACCTGCTTCTTGACCCCACCATGTATAGAAGCATTGTGGGAAGTTTGCAATATCTCACTATAACATGGCCTAAAATTTCCTTTGCCGTGAACAAAGTTTGCCAATTTTTAAAATCCCCCACCACTACTCATTGGTCAGTTGTGAAGCACATCCTTCAATATCTCAAGCTCACACCATCTCATGGTCTCTTGATATGACTTCTCAAGGAGCTTCATCTCTCCATGTACTCAGACGTTGATTGGGCTGGCTGCCCCAACGATCATCACTCCCAGCAAGGTTTCTACATCTTCCTTGGCCCCAACCTTATATCATGGAGTTCCAAGAAGCAAATAATAGTTTCTCGATCAAGCACTGAGTCTGAGTGTAGAAGTTCTATTGCCTTGGCTATTGAAGCCTCTTGGATTCATATGTTACTACAGGAGCTTGGCTTCCTCCTAATGGCCCTGCCACACTATGGTGTGATAACCTCGGTGTCATATTCTTAATTGTTAATCTCGTCTTTCATGCAAGAACTAAGCATATAGAATTGGACTTCATTTTGTTTGTGAATGGGTCGCAAACAAGCAATTCCAAGTTCGCTTCATTTGCACCCAAGACCAAAATGCTAACATTCTCATCAAACCTCTCTCTTCTCAGCAATTTCAGTTGCTTCGGGACAAGCTTACTATTCATCCTTCCCCGTTTGGCTTGAAGGGGGGTGTTATGGATAACTCCCTCTTATGATAGGGCTTATCCTCTCTACTCATGTTTTTGTTGTGATTTGTTTACACTCAAATTCTATACAGTTGTATCATCTTATCATGTAAAATATTCTCTATAAATATTCTAATACAATACGCTCAAAATACAAAGCAAGTTCTTCAAACTATGAATCACTTTACTCTATATTTTTTGATTCAGAAAGCCATACAACTGTATCATCTTATCATGTAAAATCTTCTCTATAAATATTCTAATACAATACGCTCAAAATAAAGAGCAAGTTCTTCAAATTATGAATCACTTTACTCTCTATATTTTCTGACTCAAAAAGCATAGTCAACATTTTCTACAAGAATGATGAACATGGTTAGCTTATCTAGCCTATAAAGCAATAAGTTTTACAACTATTATCTCTTTTTGATATAGTATGTGTAAAGCATGTAAATAGAGATATGAACAGGGTTGCACATGAACCGGCTTATAATGCATATAAATATAGTATGATAGTGAAAAACCTATGCAACCAATTTGTATTGATGCTCCTTAATAAATGACAACTTTTTCAGTTTTTTTATTTGGAAAAAAGGGGGTTTTACTATTCAGCCAATCTTAGCTCCACCGTACAGTTAGGGTAGATGTCAACTCGGAATTGATGCCAATTTACATGCGGGTATAGGTGTTATAGGTGGAGGTGTTTATAATTTTGAATAATTGTAGGTATGCAGTTAAATTCAGAATTCTGAGGTGGAGTGCAGTCAAGTTATCCCAAAAAACCAGGTAGGCAGGTAATTTTATTTATTCAATTTTATTTTTTGGGTCATTCTGGTATCTCCATCCTTTTTTTTTGAATAAATCTAGAGAGCACTAAAACAAACAGGGGGTAGTGTGCCCCCAACAATCAACTAAACAAATAGAGGAAAGAGAAGGGGGAAGGGAAGATGAGTTAAAAGATACAAACTCCGAAGTAGTAATCTGGGCTTCACGAGCAATCCAATCTGTGGCCTAGTTCGCTTCTCTGTAGACATGTTGAAAGATAAGTCTTCTAGAAAAGGTGTTCTTCATCCTGATGCAGATCTTGATTGTGTTCTTCATCTTCCATGGGGGCTTAGTCTTCTGGTTGAGGCGCAAAATCACCAACTTTGAGTCTCCTTCAATAATGATCGGAAATTGACGGAACTTTACTGCCATCTTAATGGCCTCCCAGGCTGCTCACACTTCAGCTTGATTGATTATACTCAATCTTGATAGCTTTGGTATTTAGGACACGAGCAAGATGGTTACGGGCAATACAAGCAGCAATACAAGGACCATCTAAGATACGATAAGCATCAAAGTTGATTTTAATGCTATCTTGGGGCGAAGCAGTCCGAACGATGGGCTTCCACAACTTGGGAGGGGAATCAATGTCTACACCTTTTTCACCTTCCAAGAATTCCAAAACAAATGCATGGCACACTCAAGAATTACTTGAGGAGGGCTCGCAATGTTATAAAAAATTTTATGATTTCGATTTTTCCAAATAGCCCACAAAATGAAGGCTATTTTTTCTTTAACAAGGAGCTTTTTGTTATTTTTGTTTGACAGTCTGACCCACTAGTCAAGAAGGTTTTGGTCACTATCTAATGGACCCCCTAACGGGTCATAGAGGATAGACCAGATTTGGTAGGAGAAAGGACAGTGCTTGAAAATATGATCTAAACAATTGCACAAACTCTGGGTTCATCCCAACACTCACCATTTAAGTTGATCAAATCTGATACCATAATATTTTCATTTTCCTCATTTTCAATAGATATTATTTTTTATAAAAGTTTATTGACAACTCATTTGTCATGGCAAAAACTAATTGTTTGACCATTACCAACTTGGTATCCAATACCTTTTTTCAATAGATCTCAGGAGTGGAGAATGCCTTTCCATGCCCACGAGGATTTATTTTTTTTGGTTTAATGTCCCACAAAGAAACACCTTTCATATATTTGCTTTTAATGAGTTTAACCCAAAGATTATTTTATTCATTTAATATTTTCCATCCTAATTTTGCAAGGTTTGCTTCATTTACCCATTGGAGATTTCTAACTCCTAAGCCTCTTCATCTTTTAGGAGTATAAATGCAACTCCATTTCATTAAATGCAATGGATTCTTCCCTTCATTCTTTTTCCATAAAAATTCTTTTTGAGCTCTTTCCAACTCCCCTAGAGCATTATTTGGAATTTTAAAAGACCCCATGATATATTGGGGCATCATGTTCGTAATTGAGTTAATCAATGTAAGTCTTCCTGCTAAAGAAAGAGTATTTTTTTTCCAATTTGCGAGTTTTTGATCATTTTCTCCTTGACAAAGGCAAAAGTATTCTTTGTAACTCTTTTATTGATTAAAGGAGCACCAAGATAATTCTTTTGCTCCAATTCCTTAAGAATTGTAAGCATCCTTGAAATCATTTTTTGAAGTTTTGGGTGAATATTCCTTGAAATAAGAACTGAAGATTTGCTGAAGTTTGGGATTTGTCCCAATGCTTTTTCATAATTTCAGAGAATTTTCTTCATTTTCATGCATGCAGGAACTAAAGTATTTGCAGAAGTAATACAATCATCAACAAATTGCATAATGGGGATCTTTGGACTCCCTCTAGAGATTCTGCACCCAATATCTTTGGTACTAGAATCTGCTTCTTTTTCCAGATTCTTTGCAAGAGCCTCATCACCGAGCACAAAAATGTAAGGAGATAGAGGATCCCCCTGCCGAATATCCCTACTTGGAATGAATTCAGCCGAAGGAGTCGCATTAATTAAAATTCTGTAAGAAACCAATTTGATGCATTCCATAACCCACGTGATCCACTTTTCATGGAAAACCAGACTTTTGAATAACCTTTTCAATGTAATACCATTCCAACTTGTCATAGGCTTTCTCCATATCAATCTTGCAAGCCATAATTTCTGACTTACCCTTCTTTTTTCTCATAGAATGAATCATCTCCTGAACAATAAGTACGTTATCATTAATTTGCCTATTGAGAATAAAAGCACTTTGAAATGGGGAGATAATGTTATTAAAAAATGGTTTAATTCTATTGACCAGGATCTTCGCAATAATTTTATAATAACATTACATAAGTTGATCGACCTATAATCATTCGCATCATTTGGGTTCTTTTTCTTTGGGATCAAACTAATGAAGGTTTGATTTAAAATTCTACACATTTCTTCTAACACCACATACTAATTCTCTAATAGAATTCCGGTATTTCTTAAGAAATAATGCATTTAACCCATCTAGACCTAGAGCCTTGATCTCCCATAAAATCGAAGGTATCACGAATTTCCTCATTTGAGACATTCTTAATAATCAAATTATTTTGATCCTCCCTTATCCAATTATTTAATCATTTTGATCCTCATTTAAGACATTACATATGCTGTTTGGCCTATAGTCATTTTGATCCTCATTTGAGACATTCGCATTATTTTGTTTTCCCATTTTTAGCCAATGAATAATAAACAGTTAAACACGGCAGAGTAACACACGGCACCAGAGAGATCACCATGTGCGTGGTGTACTACGCTGTACGCCCCACGCGTCATTACGTACTACCCTTCGTAGCTTCATTTTCAGCCACACATTCGTGAAAAGCATGGAGAATCCAAGCCACTGGTTCTAGGCGATCAGTATTATCTCATCCTAACACTCCAGGTGACATCTCCTTATTGGTCATCTATCAAGCGCCTTTCTACGTCTGTTGCAGTTGCACTCCCCATCTTGAAGCTCTAGGCCTTTCGTTCCTTCCTCGGTTCCTGCTTCGAAACGAGTTAAAGAAAGAAAAGAGAAAATCCATAGAATAAAACCCATTCTCATGGAAACTGAAGCTTTTCTGTCAATTTCTTGAGTGTCTAGATTTCCTTTTCGTGATCTATAATTATGCCATGGAGGCCCTCAATGCGGTAGGCTTGCCCCCAGTTTCAGTTCTTTCTGATAGAAGAACTGAGCCCAGAAGGATTTCATCACTCCCTTCAATTTCTCCCTTCAAATTCTCCAAATCTGCTAGTTCTGTTACCTCACCACCAAATTTAACCGATATCCTGTCGAGGAGTCTTAATGGGGGTCTAGTGGTTTTGACTTCTGTCCTTTCTGGTGAGCTTGCAAGAGCTCTTACTTATGAGGAGGCTCTAGAGCAGTCTGTCAGCACTTCCACATCTAGTAGTGGTCCTGATGTTGATGCGGGTGGTCTTGTTGACAGCGTTGTTAGCTTTGCAACAGAGAACCCTGCCATCATAGTTGGCGGAGCCACCATTTTAGCGCTTCCATTAGTTTTGTCTCAGGTTCTGAAGAAGCCTAAACCATGGGGTGTTGAGTCTGCAAAGAATGCTTATGCAAAATTAGCCGATGATGCTGATGCTCAATTGCTTGATATTAGAGAAGCGGTGGAGTTTAGGGAAGTGGGTAGCCCAGATATTAGGGGGTTGAAGAAGAAGGCTGTGTCCATTGTATACAAAGGTGAAGACAAGCCAGGCTTCTTGAAGAGGCTATCTTTGAAGTTCAAGGAACCAGAAAATACCACATTGTTCATTTTAGACAAGTAAATTCTAAACCCTGAATTTGTTGTTCTATCTCTTTATGTGCTAATCATTCCTGTCGTCTAATACTTGGATTTTAAACAAGACAGTTTGCAACATAGATAATCCCTTATTTTTTGAAACTTTAGAATCGCTACTTTCTAACTTTGAGTTCTTCCTAAGTTCTGGAACTGATTGAGTTGCATGGTTTACTTAGTTTTCCTTTCTGATCTGGAAAATTGGATTCATGCCAGGAAATTAATTATAGATGCCATCTTTTTTAATTAGGAGATTAATAGAGAAGTTTGTAAGCAGAGAAGAGATCTCCACCTGGAAAAGAGAGGGACTTAAAATAGGTACATTGATATCATTAGGATCTGTATGCAGAGGCAGTAACTAGTGTAAGAATTCAGAAAAAGGAGATGAGAGGTTTTCAATTACAATGGGTTTACACAGAAAGGTTAGCACTTATTTGATATCCTTTTGAATTAACTATGGGTGAAATAACAAGACACTTACAATCTATTATGCATGTTATTTGCTAATTATATAGGAACTTGAGATGGACTGAATGCAAAGCTGGAACATCAAGAGATAGGTCGGACTAAGACAAAATACATGTAAAAACAATTTTAGTAAAAATGGTAGTAATAATGGTAAAATCTCCGACTGGTAAGCATGAGAACACAGGTTTGAGTCTAAGAGCAGCCATTTATGCAAAGAAAAGAAAAACCAAAGTTAAGCCTATATCCTGTCCGCCCATCCAAAGACTCTGGATAGCTAGAACCAACATTGAGTAATGGTCCTTTCTAATGTTAAAAATGGTGGTTCATTTAAGATTAATGATTAAGAGATATTCCAAATTAACCACTTCTGGTACCTTGTATCCATCATCTATAATGAGGGAGAAATTAAAAAGGATGTCTCCCATAAAATTAGAGAATGGTGGTTGAAGTGGAGAGGCACATCTACTGTGCTATGTTAACAGTGTATAATAATGAGACTGAAAGGAAAGTTTTATAAGACAATTATAAGACTGGTGTCATTATATGGGATAGAGTGTTGGGGAATCAAAGAAGCAACATGTCAACAAATGAGTATAGTTGGGATGAGGCTGCTGAGGTAGATGTCTGGAAAGACTACAAAGGAAATAATTAGAAACAAGTGTACTATGGAGGACTTAGGAGTAGCTCCAATTGGTTACAAGATAAGGGAAGGTGAACTGAGACAGTTTGGACATGTGCATATTGATTATTGCACCAGTGAAGAGTGGCTTTCTGCAAGTGGAAGTTCCTAAAATAGCAAAACAAAAAAGATCAAAGAAAGCATTGACTGAAGTGGTAAGGAATTGTCTAAGGACCTATAATTTGACAGAAACATGGATGTTGATAGAGCACAAGGGTAGCAAAGGATTTGTATTGGGATAAGACTGAGTTGAATTGAAAAGTTGATACTGCATTAGTTGAAGATATACAGGCAATCATGAGGTTACCAATCCATTGAGCTATGCTAGTATAATGTATATTGGCTGCTTAGAAGGCTAAACTTGTGTTTCTTAAAAAAAAAAAGGCTAAAATTGCAGTCTCTTCCTATAATGCAGGAGAAAAAGCTATAAAACGCATGACCAATAATCTTTTGAACATTATATGGTACTGTGGAAGCTTGTAAGACCTTAATAATGAACTGAAGCTTTAAAGCTCTACAGCATTCCTTAAATAAAGAAAATACATAGTTCTAGAACCCTATCCTATAAACTGCAAGAAACGTAATCAACATAGTTAATTTTTTTAAACAATCAACATAGTTAAATTAAGTTGTTAACAGTGTGATCTGATCTGCTATTTGATATTTTTCTCTAGGGGATTTTCTTGATTTATGTAATATATCTTGCTATTTTCTTAACTATGTCAGAAAATTAAAAACGTTATTGATTTGTTCCTGAAATTAAATTTTAACCCTCGTAGTTTGCTTCTTTTTTCATTTCCTTTTTATTTTGTGAATTGTTTGTACTTTTACCTTTTTACTGGTGATGTTCTGGTATTAGGGATCATAGTTTGGACCTCATCTGAAGCATCTAGCCACCCAAAATATGCCTCAGAATTGGTATTTTAGATTCCAATCACGAGGCATGCTTTGTGCAGTTTGGAAACTGGGAGCGCGCATAGAAAAGATGGTCATCAGGAGTGTGACCTTCACCTTTCCTGTAGTAGTTCCGGATATTGATTTCTTACCTATATCGAATACTGGACCATGTGGTTTTCAATTACGTGTATCGGTATTGTTCTGAATTGCTGATAATATTTTCAAGACTACCATTCAGGACTAACTCAGTTGGAACTATTATGTGAGCCAGGTTTGATGGGAACTCTGAATTGGTTGCAGAACTGGTCACTGCAAATGGTTTCAAAGGTGCTTATGCTATAAAAGATGGTGCAGAGGGTCCTCGAGGATGGCTGGTTATTGTCTATCTACCCTTATTCTCTCTCTCTCTCTCTCTCTTTTCTTGTTCATTGATATTTTATTTTCTCCTTGATACACTTAGATTGAAAATCTTGGCAATGAATGCAAATTTTGCAGAGTAGTGGTCTACCATGGATTCCCCCAAAGAGAGCACTCAGTTTTGATTTTGGCAATTTGACAGATGCTATAAGTGGTGCATTTGGGGTATGCATCTCAAACTTATATTTAATTCTTAAATCACTGGGTTAGAGATATTTGGTGAACTCTCAAATGTAGTTTGACAGGCACACCTTGCATTCTAATAAACAAGGATAACCCATCTTTCAAAAAAATCATGTGTTAAAGTAGATCATTTGGACATTGGAAGATGGGATATGAGAAACCTCTGTCAGGAACAAAACTAAAGTTTATGTTAACAAAATCTTAAACCTTCCCTGATATGCAAACTGGTTCTTTCCCTCCAATGCCATATACTCTTACAGTTGATGCTCTGGACAATGTTCATTAATCTATTGAAACCTGTTATACGAATAAAAATCACTTTGTTTGAATATATGTTTAACTTTTTTCGTTGAATGTTGTGCATCATCTTTCGTAAGTGTTTGCTTAGATAACCACCAGAGTGAAAACCAAGTGCAATGAACATGATCTTTCCTTCTTGAGGATGAATTTCTTTCTGATAACAATAATTTCCACACTAGAAGAAAATTCTTTTTATTTTCATCTTGCACTTTCAATAAACAGATTTTTCTTTGCTTGGGATGGGTAGGCTTTGGCATTTATTTTACAAAGTGGACGCTCTCAGACTTGAACCAACATCTTCATGCTTGTCAGTTCCAGCTTTTACCATTGCATCAAGCAATGGCCAATGGCCCCTATTTCTGACCCTGCCTTCTTTGATGGAGACCCTCCTTTATTTTCTTAAGAAGGAACACATATCTAATTTCTATGATGATACAACTGATAGATTATTTTGCATGAGAAACTATTTTAAAATAAGAAGCATTTGCTTCTACTGCTTGATTCAGTTCTTATCTGTACTAGCATCTATATGATAAAACGTCTAAAAATATCATTTACTGTTGAAAATTTGTGGAAGATTTAGTTTCTTGTTCCAGCATGATGTTATTAATTCCACTTTTATTTTGATTAATTGAATTTCATCTATTTGCTGACAAAAGTAGTTTTAATGCAGGAAGGTTCTGATGGTTTGCCTGTTACACTTGGAATAGCAGCAGCAACTGGCTTAGGTGTATTGGCATTTTCAGAGGTTGAGATATCAATATATCTTATTGCATCCATTTGTTGTTTTCTTGATATGAATTCTAACGTCTGATATTTTTTCATGTAATTTTTGTAGATAGAAACAATACTCCAACTTCTGGGTTCAGCTGCACTTGTTCAGTTTGTCAGCAAGAAACTATTGTTTGCAGAAGTTAGTCTCTGACAATGCCTCCTCAACTCCTAATTCTGTTCTTTTAAGAATTCTTCAAGGAATTTGAGAAGTCTGCTAGAATAGCAAGATGCTTCTTATCCTGCATGCTGAATAGATATTATTTCTTCAGGCTATGAAATTGGTCAGCCCCCTCTTGGTCATGCAAAGCATAATGAAAATTCTAGGATTTGTAACCTTCCTATAAGTTGGGTTGCTTTTAGACTATTAAACTGCTTTTTTTCTCTTTTGAGCATCCAAGATTTTACTCATTTTTGAACTTGGATAGAAGTTAATATGGTTCCTTGATATGGCCGCTACATTTAAGTCCATCCAGTATATATTGGATTGCATTAGTTGAATATGGGCTTATTTGTATGGTTTTAGACTCAACAATGTTAAAGCTCTTTGTCTATCCCTCATTTGAGCATTATAGTAGAAGTTTATAGGTTCCTGACATCCATTGGTTTCCACTGACAGGACAGAAAGGTAACATTAAAACAAGTCGACGAGTTCTTGAACACCAAGGTTGCTCCCAAGGAGCTCATTGATGAAATAAAGGTAATAATGCAATTAACCAAGTTTTACTCAATTTAGCCTTGGTTCCAACTATTTGGGGTTGGCTATATGAATCCTATCCTTTCATTGTGCTCTATCAGGAGCATGCTTTCTGTCAAGTTGCAAGTTCTTGGATGATTTCTTACTTAAATTGCTCTAGTTTTATTGGATACATTTATTTGAAGATGAGATGTTTTCAGTTCAAACCCTATCATATGTGGTGCTCTTTAAATTAGCGTTTTAGTACATGCTTATCTTCAATATTAATAAAAAATTCAGGCTTATCATCTGTGGTTTAAAAATCTTTCCCTCTCCTCATGTTGTTGCAAATTCAGCAAATTGGGAAGGCTGTTCTACCATCACCTATAGATAACAAGGCTCTACCGGCACCTGTGGAAAGAGCACCCGATACTGTGAAGAAGGCTGAAGCTGTTCCAGAGTTGAATACTGAGCCAACATTAGAAAAAACTGCAGAACCTAGTTCCGAGGTCAATTCAGTACCCCAAACAGATGTTAAAGCAGAATCAGTTCCAGGACTGTCAAGATCACTCTCGCCATACCCATATGTAATTTTCATCCTTCAATATTATTCATGCAGAATTTTCTTGACTTCATTTTATATCCATTTGGCAATGCTAGTAAATTTTAGATCATGAGCATAAATTGCATATACAAACTCTATTTTCGGTTAGCCTGTTTTTTTTTTGGATTTCTTTTGAAGGGCTACACAACAGGGGGGTAGCCCATCCCCCAACCCATGACCCCCCAAGGTGCAGGCGGGATTCGATCCCAAGTCTCCACTACGAGCAGTAGGAGACCTTACCAACCCACTGGTTGGCACCTTGCATTTTCGGTTAGCCTGTTTGATAATACTGATCTGCTATCTTATCCCGCTTCCTAGTATTAAACAAATTTATAGTTCAGTCATTGGTGATCCTATTTCTATTCTTATTCTTTGAACCAATATTTATCTTTCTCTTGTTTTAATGGGTGCAGTATCCAGATTTCAAGCCCCCAACCTCTCCTTCCCCCTCTCCACCCTAAAATTTTGTTGCAGCGTGAGATCCAGGTGTATGTTTCTGCAACGGACAAATGGTCTGACCCGGAAATACCAGAAGCTACTCGGCAATTGATGTAGTTAAATTTTTGTATTATAGAAAGGTGTAAGCTTTAAATGGCACTTTGAAACTGAAGAAAAAAATATATATGCACAAAATTATTCGTTGCTGTCTATATTTTCCTGCTGTTGCTGAGTCATGCATCAATTTCACTGTAACTAAATGTAACGTCTTGTTTGGTTTGGTGTGGTTCTTGTCACAGATCTGTTGGTTGTATTATGCTATTAGCTTTAGCTATATGCAATTACACATTTCATTGTATTTTTATCTACAGTGAATGATTCTGGATAACGTGATCGGCTGAAGGGATTGAGTGTTGGCTGTGTTGCAGAATGCAGATTTCCCCATCTCAAATGGTTGATAATGTGATGCAGGTCCAACATGGCATATTAATTGTTGCATTGATGATACTCTGATTTGAGATGTGGCACATCATGAGGGGAGAAATCTTTTACTTCCATGGCATTCTTGCAACGCCATTTCCAGGCATCCCAGAGAACAACGGTGCACTGAGCAAGCATGGATACATGCAGTAGGAGCTGTATTAGCATCCATGGAATGCCACTCATACAGCCAATCAATGACGGTGGAGTGCAATTTGGATGGGCTTCCCAGAGAGCGCGCCCCACAACACATCCTCCCCTTTCATTGGGAACATTGGGCTTGCCACCTTGCCTATCTTGAAATCTTCAACAAGGTGAGCATTGCTCTCTCCAACACATTGGGGTAGCCCATTCCCATTCCTTAAGGCCTTAACCCCAGTGAATACATCTGCTCCCTACTGAGGGCGCCCCACAAACATCTCACCGCACATTTCAGCGTGCATTTTGGGAATTCTGTGCCGTGGGGCGCCCTATATGGGCTGCAGATGTGAATTACAATTCTAGTGGCAGGGGTAGCCCATCCCCCACCCCTTTAACCCGTGATTGGGTCTGCTCCTCACAGGCACATCCACCGTGCATTGGGAACATCTCCCGTGAATATTCATTAATAAGTACTTACATGATATGCTTGTGAGGCGCCAGTTGTGAGGAGCAGATCCGGTCTCCTTTAACCTCTAAGGATGGGGGCTAGCTTCTATCAGGGCTGCGCGCATCGTTCGCACTGCATGAAGACACGTCACGTGTCCTTGAAATGTATGTGATGAAAACGTGTGAGGTGAATTAAACGCACTCCTCTCACCACTCTCGTCATACCGAATCGAATCCACCGTTTTTACTCTCTCTCTCTCCCTCTCCAACCAATAGCTATCACCGGTGGTCGGAGAAAACTGGTGGAAGAAATAAAGTAAATCTGGACTAGAATGAGAAGAGGGGGAAATAAATGGATTTATGTAGAGCGATTTTTTTGGGGTAAATTTATAACATGATGTGTTGAACAGTCGCCGGTGTTCTCTTCTCTTCTCTTCCCTCCCCATTGTCCCTACACAGTACTGAACCGCCCCAACAAGTGCCTGAATCTCCACCACCCAAACAACAACGCTGTCAGAACTGCTGCTACAACACTCGCCATTTGGAGGCGGAAATGGGTGTTAGAGATACGTGAACTGGGGAAGAAAACGAGAATTTGGTTGGACAACTTCGAAACGCCGGAGATGGCAGCCACTGCCTATGACGTTGCGGCGTTACAGCTTAGAAGGCGRTCGGCGAGCTCATGAGGAAGCTTCATTGTTGATGATATCCGGTCGGCATCTCATGAGGCGGCTTCATTGCTTAGAGTTAGAGGGCCAATGGGAAGCTTCGAGGTGTGTAGCTCCAGCTCGTACTTTGTTCCAACAATCATCAAGTTGTCGAAGAATCAAATTCAAGCTATCAATGAGTCGCCTTCTGCAAAGTTAGCAAAATCTCTGTTGGTGGAGCCACCTAATGTGTTTTACAGAGCTCTCTCTCCTGGGACTTTTCTTGAGCTTTGCGAGAGATTTAATGGCGGATTCTTGAAAGAGGTCTATCTCTTTCTTGAAAGAGATTTAATGGTGGAGGACGCCAAAAAAAACTTATTAACAGTAGTTAATACAAAAGAAGTCTGCTACACTCGTCAATGAATACACTTGAACAAGAGAATCAGGGGCGAGAGAGGAGTGGGATGAAATGAAACTATGGAAGGAATGAGGAGTTAAATTCACCTCGCACGTATCAAACACGCACACATTTTCAGAACACGTGATGCATTCTTATGCTACGCGAATGGTGCGCACACTAATTCTGCCTTGATAGAAGTCGGACTCTAACACTGGTGGTAGCGGGATTTGATTTTGGGTAACAACAATCCTACGAACCCGTTCTCTTCTTTGGTGGGTTAGAGATTCTTTCGTATTTCCCATTTATCATTTTAGCTTGGGACTAGCGCAATTGAATATGTATTGGCCAAATACATGGTTTTAATTATTTTATAATTTTTATCATATTATATGTTTGAAATTGTAAATTTTATAGATAAGATAATATTAGTTAAAAATGTTTAATTTATTAATAAATAAATAATTTAGTATTCCATTTGTATTAAGATTGTATTATCAAATTTTAAATTTTAAGTTATTATTCAAATAAATAAATATAATTTTTAGTATAATTAGGTCTAGTTGGTCTAGACTAGACCTATTCATGGGTTAGGTATCCCGACCGCTAGCTTGACCCGGCCCATTTTAAGTCAGGTTTGGATATGACTTTAGGCCCATAGGCTTGAGCTTGGGCTCAAAACACTAGGCCTTTTTTTGGATTGGGCTCGGGCTTTCTCAAAAAAGCCCCACTTAAGCCTGAGCTTGACTTGATAACATGGTTTTTAAAACCGATCTGAAGACTGAACCGGTTAGGGGTCCAGTTACCGGGTCGACCTGAATGGTCGGCCCGCTTTGCCAAAAAAATAAAAAAATTAAAAAACGCTTAAAATCGTTTGAATGGTTCGAACGGTTAACTGCCCAGTTCAGCGATTTGTTGACCAAAATCAACCTTTTTTTGAGAAAACCTAGTTTTGGGGGGAAACAGAACCGGTCACCTGACCGGTTCCCGGTTTTTCCGGTCCGACTGTCTGGTCTGATCCAATTTTGAAAACAATGCTTGATAATATATTATATAATAAAAAATATATTGTATATATTTTTTCTTTGTCATCTTCTCTTTTTTTTTTTCAAATAATAGTGAGATCTTTCATTATTTTTGGGTATTGAGGTCTTTTGATATAAATAAAACAATTTTCACTGAATAAAAAAGAAAAAAATCGTTTTTCAAATTTTTGGTTAGGCTTGGGCTTAAGTCCAAGCTTTGGGCTTTATATGAGGGTCGGGCTTGAATTCAAGACATAGGCCTAATGGTCAGACTAAGCTTGGGCTTAGGCCTAAATGTGTTCTGTTAATACAGTGACAAAATTTGGCCTGTGAACAGGTTAGTCCAGACTAAACCTGTTCATGGGCCGGGTGGCCCGACGGGCCGGCCTGGCCCGGTCCCCGGACGGGCTTGAACAGGTATATAGGCCCGCGGGCTTAACCTCGGGCCAAAAAGCCCGGCCCGCAATAAATTCGAGCCGGGCTCGGGATTTGCCAAAATAGCCCAGCCTGAGCCCGGCCCGGCCCGACCTATAAATAAACCTAGAAAACCTAGTTGAATACCCCTCTTTTTTTCACCTCTTTCCCTTCTTTTTCCAACCAAATTCTTCTTCTTCACATCCTCWTTCCCTTCTTTATATATATTTTTTAATATAAATAAATTTTGAATCTATATATTTTTTTAATGTAAATAAATTCTGATTTATATTGATTATTGAATAGAGAAATTTCTAATTTTTTTTTATTAGGTCGGGCTTCGGGCTCGAGCTCGGGCCCAAGTTGTAGGCCCGTTGGTCCGGCCGGGCTCAGGCTCGGGCCTAACATATTTCTGTTAATAAATAGTAAAAGCCCGGCTCGAGCCCGGCTCGGCCCAGCCCATGAACAGGTCTAGTCCAGACCAACAAAACCAACTATTAATCGAGATGGTTTTGGGCATGTGATTTTGTCCATACTAATAATTAGTTTGGGACTAGGGCCACCCTATCCTAAGCCATAGACAACCCTAGTGTTACAACTTCCAACAGAAGTACGTAGAAAGATGACTTAAAAGTCACATGTTGACATTTCATGGATGGAGGGTATGTTTTAAGTACAGTACGGTTAACCCACAAAGTATATTTAAGTATACTTTAAATATTTATACTATGTTTGGTTTCACAGGCGTTTATGGGAAAAATGCCGCCACAAGAGTGCCACTTAAGTATTGGAGTTTATTGTGCATGAAACTATTGGTTTCACCATTTATCAAATAAATACTAAAAAATAAAAACACTTGGACTTATGTGCTTGAGGCATTCGGGGAAAACTTCAAATTCAAGTTTCTCCCAAGCCCCAACATTAATTGAAATGAAATGCTTAGCTGGAGCATTGTAAACTGAGATGGAAGATAGCTTTATGGGGGTCTTACTTGAAATGCCCATGAAATGTCTAACCAAACAACAAAAGCAACAAGTGTTAAGCTGAGGTGGAAGATAGCTTCATAGGGTATTTGCTTGAAACACCCATGAAATATTCAATCATACAATAAAAGCAATAAACATTTAAAATAATTCACGTATTTTCAATTAAATATTTATCTAAGAAACACCCAATCTATAAAGGCTCATGGAACCAAACACATATGTAGTCTTTTACCCTTTAAAAAAGTAGTTCATATTAATGGTATAAGTTTGAGGGAAAATTTTCGATCAATACCCTGTACTTTGGGCCTTGTGCCACTTTGGTCCCTGAATTTTAAAATGCAACAATTCAGTACTTGAACTTTCAAAATGTGTGAATCTATTACCTCTCGTTAACCATTAAGTGAGTGTCATTTGAAAAGACATAAATGCTAAGTGTAATCTAATTCTCTTTGTCAACTATCCAAACATTGATAAAAAATGAACAGTTTCAAATCTTTTTACCTCTTCCATTTAAAAAAGTTGGGGTCACCTCTCAATGGGCAACAAGTTGAAACATATTTCCTACACTAGTGTGTCACAAATAAAAGATTTACCCACTTCTATCCATAATAATGAAGACTACTATTACGTATGCTTTAGAATAAAGCAAATACATACCCCCTTTTCCATTAATTGTATCCGTACCACCTCACATTTTTGAGTTACTCCACTGATATTTGGGGAGAGTATCTGATGAGGGCGGATTTGGCCCTCCAGTGAAATTATGACACATGGCACCTCATGCCAATTAAGTGCAGCCTCTTGACAACTAGGCAGCTCGCCACTTACAAGCAGCTTGGCATAGGCAGCTCGCCACAGGTAGTTCACCACTTACAGGCAGCTCGGCATAGGCAGCTCACTACCAACAGCTCGATGAAAAGTAGCTCGGTGCAAGGTAGCCCGTTGTAGAGTAGCTCGGCGTATCGTAGGAAGATTTCCTACCTGACAACCGTACCTGCCAGATCTGGAGACTGCTCCCACGACTCTGGCCAGCTGGCGTCGTGCCTGCCAGTCCCTGACAAGTGTCCACTGTCTGGCAGGGTCGTACCCTGCAACGGTTACCTGCGCCCACCAGCTCAGCCCTGGCAAGTCATGGCTGCGGCAGAGAATTAGAGGCGGTTACGCCAGATCTGTCAGAACACCGCTATATAAGAGCTCCGACCCCCTAGAGGGGAGGGGGATGAAAAATGGAGGTAACCCCTGCTCTCTAGCTCTCTCATTTCTCTAATACCATCTTCAAGCTCTCTACTATCAGAGTGCTAACTTAAGCATCGGAGTGGCCTCACCGGATAAACACCCCTGGGTCCTCTGATTCAGTTCTCGCAGGGTCATCGGCTCCCGCTGTCTACAAAGAGGACCAGATCATCTCATGCAGAGGGCAGTCGAGTTGCACTACACTAGGAGGCTTGCCACTAAGGTAGCGCACCTAGCAGCTCATCAAGGTAGCTCACCACCTGTGAGTTCGTCACCAAGTAGCTCACCACCAGGGAGCTCGTCACCAAGTAGCTCACCACCAAGGAGCTCACCACCAAGTAGTTCACCACCAGGCAGTTTGCCACCAGGGAGCTCCATCATCCTCTGAGTCACAGGCCACCTGGGAGCATGTCAAATGACGAAGTACTTAGCCAAAAATTGATATATCACGAAAAAAAATTGGTACGTGACCAAAAACGGTTACATCAATTGGCGCCGTCTGTGGGAAATGCTACAAAAAGCTAAGTCCTCTTCTCCCAGAAAGCTAAGTTCTCACTTTTTAGAAACTGAAGCTCTCACTTTATAGTTTCCATTTCTTATGAACTCAAAGACTATGCAGGGAGCTAACAGACTAAGCAGCTCTACCAACTTTACTTTCAATTTAAATAAAACCTCGTCAGTCCTCTTCATGAGGTCCCCCCTACAAAAATGAGCTATTTGCGGCTTCCGCGTGAGTTGGCGGCCAACAAACTACATGGGCGCCCTTGCCGTTCGAGCCTTCCAAGGCTCCCACGTGAGCTGGTGACCTAAAGTTAGTAGTGCTGCCCTCGAAGGTCGAGCTCCTAGTAGCTTCTTGTAGGAGTGGGTGACCGGCATTACGAGGCTGATGCAGCACAATCATAACTCTAAGGCACCCACCTGGTCTGCTCGGCACCTCACAGGTAGCTCGGCACCCGGTTAGTCCGACACTGCACAGGCAGCTCGGCACCTCACAGGTAGCTTGGCACCTGGTCAGCCCGGCACCTCACAGGTAGCTCGGCACCCGGTCAGCCCGACACTACACAGGTAGCTCGACACTTGGTCAACTCGGCACCTCACAGGTAGCTCGTCACCCGATCAGCCCGACACTGCACAGGCAGCTCAGCACCTGGTCAGCTCGGCACCTCACAAGTAGAGACCTCGGCACCACATAAGTCCCAGTCGCCTCTTCGGCATGGGAAAAGTCAAGAAGAGTGGACTACGAGTCGCTCCCAAAGCCTACGGTCCACATTACTGCTGAAAAACCAGTCGCCTCTACGACATGGGCAACACAACTACTTAAGACCCAATCGTCTCTTCGGCATGGGCAAAGTCAAGAAGAGTGGACTACGAGTCGCTCCCAAAGCCTGCGGGTCACATTACTGTTGAAAAACTCAGTTGCCTCTACGGCATGGGCAACACAACTGCTTAAGACCCAATCGCCTCTTCGGCATGGGCAAAGTCAAGAAGAGTGGACTATGAGTCGCTCCCAAAGCTTACGGGCCACATTACTACTTAAAACCCAGTCGCTTCTTCAACATGGGCAAAATCAGCAAAGGTAGACTATAAGTTGCCCTCAGAGCCTAAGGGCTACAATACTGAATTGGCAGAGACCTCCTCACCTTACAGGCAGCTCCTAGAGCCTAAGAAATTGGATCAACACTTACTAGCTCGTCGACTTACGGGCCAAAAGGAGAAACCTACTCCCTTCACCGAGTTACTCTCAACTCAGGAGTGGGGGGCAAATGATGATGGCGGATTTGGCCCTCTAGTGAAATTATGACAGATGGCACCTCATGCCAATTAAGTGTAGCCTCTTGACAACTAGGCAACTCGACATAGGTAGCTCGCCACTTACAAGCAGCTTGGCATAGGCAGCTCGCCATAGGCAGCTCACCACCAATAGCTCGGTGAAAAGCAGCTCGATGAAAAGTAGCTCGGTGCAAGGTAGCCCATTGCAGAGCAGCTTGGCGTATCGTAGGAAGATTTCCCACCTGACAACCGTACCTGCTAGATTTGAAGACTGCTCCCACGACTCTGGCCAGCCGGCGTCGTGCCTGCCAGTCCCTGACAAGTGTCCCCTGTCTGGCAGGGCCATACCCTGCAACGGTTACCTGCACCCACCAGCTTAGCCCTGGCAAGTAACGGCTACGACAGAGAATCAGAGGCGGTTACGCCAGATCTGTCAAAACACCGCTATATAAGAGCTCCGACCCCCCAGAGGGGAGGGGGATGAAAAATGGAGGTAACCCCTGCTCTCTAGCTCTCTCATTTCTCTAATATCATCTTCAAGCTCTCTACTATCAGAGTGCTAACTTAAGCATCGGAGTGGCCCTACCGTGTAAACACCCCCAGGTCCTCTGATTCAGTTCTCGCAGGTTCATCGGCTCCCGCTGTCTACAAAGAGGACCAGATCATCTCATGCAGAGGGCAGTTGGGTTGCACTACACTAGGAGGCTTGCCACTAAGGTAGCACACCCAACAACTCATCAAGGTAGCTCACCACCTGGGAGTTCGTCACCAAGTAGCTCACCACCAGGGAGCTCGTCACCAAGTAGCTCACCATTAGGAAGTTCGTCACCAAGTAGTTCACCACCAGGCAGTTCACCACCAGGGAGCTCCATCATCCTCTGAGTCACAGGCCACTTGGGAGTAGGTCAAATGACGAAGTTCTTAGCCAAAAATTGATATATCACGAAAAAAAAAATTGGTACATGACCAGAATCGGTTACATCAGTATCAAACACCATCCACTATAAGTGTACATTATTTTTTCACATTTGTGGATGACTTTACAAGAACTACATGGGTTTACTTGTGAAGTGTAAATCAAATGTGGGCATTTTCTTTATTATGTTTTATACAATGGGGAACACTCAATTTGGAGCTCAAGTGAAAGTTATTTGTTCTAATAACGGATCTGAGTTTGTCTATAGACCTCTGCATCAGTACTGGTCTGATCATGGCATCACACATCAATGTTCTTGCGTTGACATCACACATCAATGGGGTTTTGGAGCGCAAACATCACCACTTGCTAGAAATTGCAAGGGCCCTTTGGTTCTACCCATAAAATTTTGGGGTGAATGTGTCTTAACTGTTGCATATATTATCAATTATCTGCACACACGGGTACTTTTTGGACAAATTCCGTATGAAGTTCTCTTTGGAAAGAAACCCTCATACGACCATTTCAAGGTCTTTGGGTGTCTTTGCTATGTTCGTACAACTCAATGGAGTCGTGATAAATTTGCCTCGCACTCTAACCGCTGTGTTCATTGGATACCCCATGGTCAAAAGGGGTATAAATTGTACAACTTGGATACAATCACTATCTTTGTTTCAAGATGACAAAAACACAGATCAAGATAGTGGGCCAGTTATTCCCCTACCTGCTTTAGATGTTCTTGGTCCATTTGTCCAACCCTTACCAACCATTAACAACCCAGATTTCCATTTTGCTCCCTAGTAGTCCAACATTACTAATATAGATCCTAATAACATGGGATCAGCCTTATCTGACTTAGAACCTAGGCCCATTACCTCACCTAACCAACCTATGCAAGTGGCCCCTACACAATTAGGCCCATCTAGACCCACCCACACTTGTAAGTCCCCTTCCCAGTTAATAGATTATGACTGTCCAACATTACACTCACAAACTCATTCTCAAGTTTGACATCCCATAACCAATTACCTTACCCAAGCACATTCAGTCATAGCCAGTATTCCCACAGAACCTAATTCTTTTGCTTAAGCCAATAAGCACCAAAGTTGGCGCCAAGCTATGAGTGAGGAACTATCAACTCTTGAAGCAACCAGTACTTGGACACTTGTTAATTTACCTCCATGGAAACAATCCATTGGCTGCAAATGGGTCTATAAGACTAACTTGAACCCCAATTATTCCAATGAAAGATTCACAGCTCGATTGGTCGCCAAGGGCAACACTTAATTAAAAGGGGTGGATTACACCAAAACCCTTTGCTCCTATTCTAAATTCATCAAAGTACAATGCTTATTTGCACTTGCAACAACGAAAAATTGGCATCTTCATCAATAGATGTCAATAATGTATTTTTACATGGCAACTTACAAGAAAAAGTCTATATGCTTCCACATCCAGGTCTTCTAGATCCTAGTGATCGACAAGTGTGTCATCTCAACAAATCTATCTATAATGTAATTGATTCAATACTTTAGCCAATGCTCTTAAGAACCGGGGCTTATCTCAATCAGCAGCTAACAATACCCTATTCACCCTTACGCAACCAGGTTGTTTCCTTGTGATTTTAGCATATGTTGATGATTTAATCATTGTTGGTAATGATGAAACACACTTAAGTGCCCTCAAAGGTTACTTCCGTTCTTGCTTTCCCATTAAGGATCTTGAGTCATTACAGTATTTTTTTTGGGTATTGAGGTATCTTGTTCTTCAGTTGGAATTTTTCTTTGCCAAAGAAAGTACATTCTTGACATTTTCACAGATGTTGGCATGCTTGACTGCGAGCTAAGCTCATTCCTATGCTACAACAACATCTCTTGCTGAAGTCTGGACCTCTAGCAGCTCATTCGGATCAATATAGGAGATTAGTGGGTCGATTAAAATATCTCACCATCACTAGGCCTGAATTGACCTACTTTATATACATTTTAAGTCAGTTCATGAGCAGTCCTTGTCAGTCTCATTTAGATGCAGCCATGCATGTTCTCAGGTATTTAAAAGCCTCTCCTGAATAAGGAATTCTTCTTTCTTCCAAGAGCAATTTAGGGCCTGTTCCCACATGTTTCTATTCTTTTAGAAATTCTTGTACTAAAACAAAGATTTTATTTCTTGTTCTTCGAGAATAGTAAATGTGTTTGACAAATTGTTCTTTGAGAATGAATTTTTGTTCTACATAAACAGAAACCACATTTGGATAATGAAACTATTTCTTAACATCAGTTATACAAATCCATCTGCATTAAGCCTAAAATTAATGCAAAAAAAAAAAAAAAACGTGTCAAATAGCAGGAGGACATGACATCTAGAAGAACGTTCTACATCGGTGGAGAGGGATGAGTGCCAAGGATTGTCTTTCAACGGCGACAAATTCTGGGTGGTAATGACCTCCATTCCTGATAGCGGGTTGAAATCATCCCCATGTGTAGCAACTCTTTGAGGTGGAGGAAATCAAGATCAGATCTTTATGATGGGTTGAATGACGACAATGGTTGCTGATGACCTTTTGTGACTTGTTGATGGCTAACAATCGATACTCAATGGCTGCTGAACTTATGAAACCAATGATGGCCGACAATTGAGACTCAATGACTACTGTTGACTTGCTGCTCGTTCTCAAGCAGCCTCTCCGACTTAGCTTCAATGACCCCTTTTGCTGCCTCACCAGAGATGTGTTCCAATTGATAGCTGTTCAATTCTTGACGTAGCAGGAGTTCAACTCTCTTTTGGGTTGTATAGTGGTAGTGAGGTTGAACGAATGAGGACTGCTATATAGGGCTTGAGTTTATATTTTTGCATGAAATGGCAATAGCACCCCTTCTTTCATGTGAGAACATTTCACATGTGTTCGTTATTAGACATGGATGTTATGGGAATTGCGCTTTCCCAAAAAACGTGTTCTTTGAGAGCATCAATTTATCACTCCCAAAGAATGTGTTTTTTGGGTGCTGTTCTCATGTGAGAATGGTTCGTTTATTTCGTTTTTTTGCCAAATGGGTTTTTGTTTCACGAGAATGATGGGAACAATAGAAACGCTTTCAAAGAATGTTGCCAAACAAGGCCTTAGTTTTACAGGTATATTGTGATTCTAATTGGGATGGTTGTCCCACTAGTCAACAATCAACTATAGCAGCTAATCCAATGTTTCATATGGCTCAAGAAACTTTTCACTGATTTGGAACTCCAACACCCAGCCCATGCAACTCTTCTATCTGCGACAACAAAACTGCATTACACATATTAGCTAATCCAATGTTTCATGAATGAAAGAAACATATTCAAATCGATTGCCATTTTGTCCGTGATCATCTACTTGCTAAACAAATCGTCACTGCTTACATTCTTTCGACTGACAAGCCAATCTCTTGGATGAGACGGATTGCAACTTTTGTACTCCAAGTTGGGCATTCTACCCCATGCTCTACCTTGAGGGGAGTCTTAGACAAGAAAATATCACGCGTTATTTAAGTTAGGCTGTTACACAAAAAAGCCAAAAAAATTACAGCACAAACATAAATACATCCTACTTATCAAATGAATGCACAAAAATTTTTTCATCATTCTCGTTTTAGACATGGTAGACTTAGAGGTATAAATCGGGCTGTGCCGCTCTGACATGAATTTGGATCGGCTTGGTATGATGGTTCGTGGGCTGTGCTAGGCTCAACACTATTGTATGGGCCGTGCTGAGCTTGGGGTTTTAGGTTCATGGCCTGTGATCTGTGTGAGCCGACCCGGCCTAGCCTACGACACCACTCATATATATATTATTTATATATAATATTATATAAATTATAATTATATAATAATATATAGTATATAATATATTAATAAAAAAATAATTATTTTCAATTTTATTATAATAATTTATTTAATTATTATATATATGAGTAATTGTATACATCAAAATTCATATAAAATTAAAATTTTAAGTTTTTCTTTTTCATTTTTTTAAATAAATAATTTTGGCCTGATCTACAACTCGGCCTGCCCCACGGACCAGTCCGGCCCGCCCGTTTTACACCTCTAGGTAGACGTAGACTCGGTTGACAATGGGTTGCATCTGATGACTTCGATGTGTCATTTTTTGATTCGAAACGAAGTTCGACTCTAAACGTGGACGATGCGGTGTGGATAACTTCCTGTCTTTCTCAATCTATTAATTAATGAGTTCAACCCGAGAAGAAGGTTTCGATTTTTCTGCTCTTTTCAAAATTTTAATAACAATGAAGGGTAGAAAAGTCATTAACGGTCGAAAAGGTGAAAAATTTCAAGGTATGCTTAAGTCAATTTTTAATTTCCAACACTGCGTGTCTGTATTTAATTGGTAGATAGTAAGGGGGTGCTGTGACCGTGGCAGATGTGAATTATCTACTCACTACTCAGTACTCGTTGGAATCATCCGAAATCAAGCGGGAAATGATTTATCTGAGTTCAGTTTGAAATCATCTGAATCAACTCCGTCTCTCGCTCTCGCTCTTTATCTCGCTTTTCATTATATTTATAATGGCGAGGACCAAACATCTAGCTAGTAAGAAAGTACGGCGGTCGCCACGGCAATCCCGGCCATCTTCTGGTTGAGTTTCTATCTCTCTGTGTTTATGGTTATTTCTCTTCTCCAAAATATTCCGTTTCCTACATGAAATCCTAATTCATTGGATTTTGTTCCTCCCAAACTTTAAATCGCAGCTGCAGCAGTTAGCCCGGTATCGCCGGCAAGTTCGGTACATTTCTATCTGGTTTTACTGTCCGTATTTTTCTTCTCATCTCAGAGAAGTGGTTTGTGATTTTGCACTCGTTGGGGGAAAAAGTACAGGCACCCGCGGAAGATGCCCGAAAGCAAGGAGCTGATACATCACCGGAAAGTGAGTTCTCGTAGCATCTTTTAGCATGTGTGTACTGTTTCCAACTTTATTTTTCTTTCCAGTTGATATTTCTTTTGAATTGTACTGTCGTGTCTTATTTTCTTTTTACAACTTATGATTCAGGCTCGACAAGGCAGCAGCAGCAGCGCAAGCCCCATCGATATAGGCCAGGGACTGTGGCACTCCGGGAGATTCGACATTATCAGAAGACTTGGACGCTTCTGATACCGGCTGCTCCTTTCATTAGAGCTGTGAGTTATTTCGTCCGACTTAGCTTTAGTTGTTCGGGACGCTGCACTTTCTTTTTTGTATTATTTTGTATGTATTTACACTCTACATATTTGTATTTGTACTCCTTCCAAACTGAGCTAATGAAAAGTTCAGTCTGTTATGTCCTTACAATTTATAGGATTCAGTAGAACCACTAAAACTGTTTGTACAACGATATGGGACGTGCTAGTAGCTCATGAACTTTGAGGATGTTCTATGGAGTCTGCATATCATTCATAGGGACTTTGTATTTTTTCCGTCTTCAGTTTTGGAGAACTTGATTCCTACTTGTTCTAGGGACTTTTTGTACTCTTTAATATTTGGAAGACAGCTTTCAATCTGGTGTTGAGCTTGTCCACAGTCAACATGACTGCTCTAAATCCTGTCAGTGCAAAAAGAATGATAATGTTTTTCATTCGATCAGAATTTATAGATACATGGCAATTTGCTTATGCCAGCTGTAAGTGATTCAACAAATAGAGTAACCGCCTAACCAACTAAATCCCACGTGGAGAATTGTTTCTCCCAATATACATACGTGAAGAATTGCTTCTTCTAATACCCCCCTTCAAGTTGGAGCGTGGGAAACAATGCCCAACTTGGAGTAAAGACTGTAGTCTGTCTCGACCTAGAGCTTTGGAGCTTTGGTGAAAGCATTGGCAGGCTGTTGAGCGGTTGGAATGTGAGCTGTAATGATCCTTTTAACTAGTAAGTGGTCACGGATAAAGTGACAATCAATTTCGATGTGCTTTATCTTCTCATGAAATACCGGGTTTTTTGCAATGTGTAAAGCAATTTTATTATCACAAAAGAGTTGTATGGGTTCAGAATGTTGAAGGCCCAAGTCTTGAGAAAAGTTTCTTCAACCATATAAGTTTACTTCTGGCTGTAGCCATAGATTGAAATTCTGCTTCAGTTGATGAACAAGCCACTGTGGCTTGTTTCTTGGTTTTCCAAGAGAGAGGAGAGTGCCCACAGTAGTGAAATATCCTGTGGTGGAACGCCAGCTAGTGGGGCATCTAGCCCAATATGAGTCACAGTAGGCTTTTAAGACCAAATCACATTTGAAAGAGAGTAAGGTGCCTTGTTTTGGAGATGCTTTAAGGCAGCGAAGGACATGCATGACTGCATCTAAGTGAGATTGACAAAGATTGCTCATAAATTGGCTTAAAACATGTACCGAGTATGTCAATTCGGGCCTGGTGATGGTAAGATAAACCAGCTGACCTACAATTCTTCTGTACTGATCTGGGTGGGCTACAAGAGGAAATATCAGCGTCAATGACAAAGAAATATCCCAGCTGATATCCTAGAAATTTCAATGCCGAGGAAATATATAGGTGCTTGAGGTCCTTTATGGGAAAACAAAAGCTGAGATAATCTTTGAGAGCTGAAACACTGCTTGTATCATTGCCAGCAATGATAAGGTCATCAACATAAGCATGTAGACTTCTTCTTGCAAGGCACTATGCAAGAAAGCATTGTTAACATCCATTTGGTGAAGCTCCTAATTTTGAGCTGCAGCAAGAGCAAGTAGGCATCGCACTGTGTCGAGTTTGGCAACGTGGGCATATATTTCATTGTAATCAATTCATTCCAATTGAGTGTAGCCTTTGGCAGCAAGCTAAGCTTTAATCCTTTCAATGGAACCGTCTAGGTTGAGCTTTGTCTTATACACCCATTTGCAGCCTATTGGGTGTTTTCCTGGAGGGAGATATGTAAGAGTCCATGTGTTGGTTGCTTCAAGAGCTGAAAGTTCAGTTGTCATGGCTTGTTGCCTGCATTGATGTTTATTGGCTTGAACAAATGAAGTGGGCTCAATGGGAATGTTAGTTTTAGCTGAATGGGCTTGAGTGAGGTGATGAGAAATGGGATACCTGGTTTGGGAATTAGATAATGTAGGACAGTCATAATCAGCCAAGTGAGATGGAGGCTTGTGGGTGCGGGCGGGCCGAGATGGGCTTGGTTGTGTAAGGTCAATGGATGTGGGCTGATTCAGTTCATGACTGTGTTGGATGATGGGCATACCTGTATCGATTCCAATGTTGGACTGTTGGCGAGTGGAGTCAAGAACAGAGGAAGTGGGGGCCTATTGATTTGATGCTTTTGGTGTATCATGAACTTCCAGGAGTGGTAGTGGAATGACTGGCCCATGATCTTGGTGAATGTGAGAAATAAGAATTTCAGATCCTAACATAGACTTGTTCGGGCTTGCCTCAAGGGGCGTGGTATAAAGGCGACTCATAGAATCAAGAATGAAATATGTTTTACATCACATTAGCTACTTGAAGCTATGCAATTAAGGAGAAAAAGAGATTGTGAGTTTTACATGCTTGAAAATGCTTTATATGTTTGCTTTTATTTATAAATTTTCATTTGAATACGCTTTACATGTTATGTTTATGTATTTTAATTTTAGATAATAGGTTTTTTAAAACATTTATTTTAAAATTTAAGTTTGTATTTTTTTTAACATTATGTTTAATATTTTTTGAATTTTTGTATTTTTTTAAATTTTTTTTGGCATTTTTTTGAATTTCCTGATTTTTTTTGACTTTTTAGCTTTTTTTTTTTGTAATTTTGTGCCTTGCTTAAAAAGGCATGCGCCTCGCCTTGCGTCTTGCGCCTCAGGCTCAAATTGGCCCTTGCGCTTTTAAAACACTGCATCTGGACCAAGCAAATAACTATAGAAGAATTTCACATACACACATAAAAAAAATCCATGGCTGTTAGCTTTTGTAACCTGTAATCCTCTCCTACATGGATGATGGAATGATAAAGATACCAACATATTCACTTCCAAATTGTGTATATACCATCAGAGTAAAGGATTCTTTAGCATCTGACCATTAATCACACATAGAAATACTTGATTGATTGCATCTTGGGCTGATGCAAGGGCAAAAAAACTAGGGAAATCCATGTTTGAACACATAAATAGGAGTTGATCATTCATAAAGAAAGAAATATTACCCATTGCAGAAAGTCGTTGCACTCAGACTTGAATATGCTTTCTCATGCTTGTCAGCTTAAGGTTTCATCATTGCACCAAGCAATGGCTCATAATATAATTTGATTTTCATGATTCCTTCTTTTTCTTTAACTTTTTTATATCCCCATAAACAAATGCTCGGACAGAATTATATAATTTCGGGATTTCTCCCCCTTTATCATTGCATTTGTACAATTGTATTTGCCATACATTGTAGTGTGGCTTTGAAAAAATCCCCATGTTTTCATCACATTCCTTGCCATTAAAAAACATCTCCAAGGTCCATAAACGCGGTAGAATAGAATTTTCAAAAGGTTATAAAATCTTATAAGCATGTATGTAAAAAATGGTCTTTTAAGTCTTATATTAATATGAAAGAAGGGAAAGAAATTGACTTTTAAATTTCTAGTGCTCTGGCGAATCCAATCTTTGATCAATATACGAGGCTACTAATGTTAGGTGAACAATGGCACATGATGTATTGAGGTGTAAGTTTCATATGCTCCTAATGAAATGCAAAATAATTTTTAAGGTAGTTTTTTTTTTTTTTTTTTTTTCTGTTTGATTTTCTTGTGGTAAAATTTTACTTTTTTTTTATCTATGTCCATAAATATATTTTGAAGTACATATAGTGGTATTGTTACAAATTTAAGTTTGTTCTAGGTGTACTTTTTTGTAATATTCTGCTTTCTAGTATGACATGACTTTTCATGCATTTACACTTGGTGGTACTAAGTTGTGTACTATTTGGTGCCAATGATAATTTTTGTTGTTTTAGGTGAAGGAGATTAGTAACTTCTATTCCCCCCAAGTAACTCGTTGGACGGCTGAAGCATTGGTAGCTCTTCAAGAGGTATTAAAACTATAGATACTTCTGAGATTTTTTTAGTGGTTCTGCATGGGGTTGGATACCTTAGAGCTTGCATTTGCATAGATATCCCTTCTCTATCTTCATTGCATCTGTTTTTCTTGCATTCCTTCCCATTTGTCTCTATGTAGTTTGTGAGGTTTTTTACCGCTATCATTGTGGTTTCTAGCTTTGAAATTCCATTTCTAGCTGATTGTAGCAGTATTGTTGAATGAAAATGTCATGTTAAGTATTTCATCTCTATAATTATGGGCAAAGACTTGTTAGCATTTTAAGAAAGTGTTACATTTAATGGTTTTTGATATTAAGTGAGCTTTATTATAAATTCTTTTTTCTTTTCTCTATTTTGTGTATTATGGAGTTCAAGAAGACAAAAATACAACTGTTGAAGCTGACTATTTTGCTAGAATTAATTGTAACTTATCCATTCTAATCATGCATGTCTAATTAATCCATTAATTGTCTTTGAGATGATATCTGATGTCAGCATTACTTGTTCCATTGGAAGATCATGGTTTCTTTAGTCTTTTTTTTTTGTACCATTTATTTGGGTCCAAACTGTTACAAGAACATAAGGACAACATGCTACAATATTTCAAAACCCAAGCCTGGTGAGCCAATTAGACTGGATGATCTAGGAAGTAGGCCTTCAGACTCAGCAAACTGATCACCATCGCAATATACACTAAATGGATTTAAATTGCAGAACTGCTCAATTTTGTCATCTTGGAGGGTTAATCTGCTTGATTGGAACTATATATGTTAATTACTTTTAGATCAACTGGCATAACCAGTTTGATCCTGGTCACTCTACTTGTCTGGCCAGCTTGGACCACCCTGCTAAACTGGCTGGGTTTGCCTTGTTTTACAACTCTATGTTCTTTGTTTGCAGTTTAACTAAATGTGATATTATACATGTTAGTGGTTTGAAACTTTAACTTTCTTAAAGACTAAAAATTGTCTTCAAGAAAAAACCTCAGACAAATATCCTGTTATGATGGCTTCAAGGGACATTATGTAATTTCATATCAAAAGAGAATCATAGTTGCCATTTCATTGGTTATGAGCACATCAGAACTGAGACCCTGTGGCTTGTCAGCATAGTGAACAATGTGATAATTTTAGACTTTGATTTACCTTTTAGGCCTCACATGGAGATGCCAATTATAATTTGATAATGGCCAAGACAGCTTTTAAGGCTTTAGTATATTTTCCTCCAGTTTTTTTTTTTTTTTTTTATAATATACTCTTTTGCTTTTTATGAATGAAAAAGACAAAATTAAAAGGAAAGGAATTTATGTGTTGTAGGTTTTTAGTATCTGCAACTGGTATAAATAAGCTGTGGTTAGTTTTGTTAGTTGTCGGTCTGAAATAACCTTCTTTGTGCCACAGCTAATAATAGCTAAATGCGACTAACAACTTATTAAGATACCTTTTGAACTTTGATCTACCGATTACAAAGTAATTAATATGTTAAGCTCATTGATGATTGCACCAATCATTCTTACTACAAGATGTTTTTTTTCCTTGTCCAGTCAGGTATTTTCTCTTATGATGCATGTCTACTTCCAAGGCCCCAAGTTGTTGTTTGGGAACCATCCTAAAACTAACCTTGAGTCACCTTCTATCAACAAGTTGTAGTAATTTAGATATCTTCCCGACTACAATCCTTGGAGCGATGCTAGTAGTTCAGTCCTTGTTGAGTCACCGACATAAATTGGTCCTAGATATAAGGCTAATATGTGTCTATTGCAATTTCTAGAGACTCTCCTAAGTCCTAATGGCTGCTTGAGACCCCAGGGTTTCCCATGTGACACCCATATGATCTTAGTTTAGTATAATTGGGAGGAGGCGGTGATAATGTCCTTGAACCAATTAACCAAGTTTCTTGTTGTAGAAGAAATTGCAATGTTTGCCCACTTCTTATTATGTCATCAATTGAAAAAAAAAGCCAAGATGTCTAGGGATTTCAACAAACAAGCTGTAATCATTCATGGATAGAGAGAGATGAGAGAGAGAAAGAGAAAAGAAGAGAAGAGAAGAGAAGAGAAGAGAAGAGAAGAGAAGAGAAGAGAAGAGAAGAGAAGAGAAGAGAAGAGAAGAGAAGAGAAGAGAAGAGAAGAGAAGAGAAGAGAAGAGAAGAGAAGAGAAGAGAAGAGAAGAGAAGAGAAGAGAAGAGAAGAGAAGAGAAGAGAAGAGAAGAGAAGAGAAGAGAAGAGAAGAGAAGAGAAGAGAAGAGAAGAGAAGAGAAGAGAAGAGAAGAGAAGAGAAGAGAAGAGAAGAGAAGAGAAGAGAAGAGAAGAGAAGAGAAGAGAAGAGAAGAGAAGAGAAGAGAAGAGAAGAGAAGAGAAGAGAAGAGAAGAGAAGAGAAGAGAAGAGAAGAGAAGAGAAGAGAAGAGAAGAGAAGAGAAGAGAAGAGAAGAGAAGAGAAGAGAAGAGAAGAGAAGAGAAGAGAAGAGAAGAGAAGAGAAGAGAAGAGAAGAGAAGAGAAGAGAAGAGAAGAGAAGAGAAGAGAAGAGAAGAGAAGAGAAGAGAAGAGAAGAGAAGAGAAGAGAAGAGAAGAGAAGAGAAGAGAAGAGAAGAGAAGAGAAGAGAAGAGAAGAGAAGAGAAGAGAAGAGAAGAGAAGAGAAGAGAAGAGAAGAGAAGAGAAGAGAAGAGAAGAGAAGAGAAGAGAAGAGAAGAGAAGAGAAGAGAAGAGAAGAGAAGAGAAGAGAAGAGAGGAAAGAGGAGAAGAGGAAGATGTGATTGAGAGACACAAAAAACCTTTCTGGCGGCCGCCAATTTAGTTATTTATATTAACTTAGTATAAAGGAATAGGAGATTACAAGTATGCCCCTAGTGGCACTCCCTAGTAACAAGCTAATAAGAAAGAAAGAAACTAACTGGCTGACAGCTGACTAACGGCAACTGTAAAATAACAATTAAATATTCCTCACAACACTCCCCCTTAAGTTGGGCTGAATATGTTTATCATGCCCAGCTTGTCACATAACTCATTGTGCCACGAGTATGGAAGTCCTTTTGTGAGGACATTAGCAAGTTGTTCCTTGGAGTTGACGTAAGGGATTCAAATTTCCCTTTTTTCCAATTTTTCCCTTATGTAGTGTTTGTCCACCTCAATGTGCTTGGTCCTCTCATGTAGGACAGGGTTGCTGGCGATGTTTATGGCTGCCTTGTTGTCACAGTAAAGAGACATAGGATTATGAACAACAACTCCAAGCTCCCCTAGAAGATTTTTTAGCCAAAGG
>NW_010729101.1:3634476-3644812 GCF_000365185.1 Nelumbo nucifera | reverse complement strand
CAAATGACTGACAAGAAATATGTCTATAACAGTACAATGGGTTGGGAGATCAGCTAATGCTTTTGCTGATGTCTTGGCAAGACAAGGGATAAATAGGGAAACATTGTTCTGGGCACAATTGTAACTATTGTTTTAATTTCAACATTCATGTTTTCTCTGTTGTAGTTTGTGTATTTTTTGTTTGGAGAGGCGCGAGGAGCAGCCTCTAAGGGGATCTTGTATCTATTCATTATTTTAATGGAATTGATGTTATTTATCAAAAAAAAAGTGTGTGATCATACTGACATTGTTTGAAGCCTACCTGCTGAACTGCCATGTGAAACTTACTGAACCAAGCTCTGGGAGATTGTTTTAAACCATAAAGAGACTTTCTCAGCTTGCACACCTTATTTTCACTTCCCTTGACACAGAATCCAGGGGGTTGAACCATGTACCCTTCCTCCTCTAGGTCACCATTTAAAAAAAGCATTCTTTATGTCTAGCTGATGCAATTTCCAATCTAGGTTAGTAGCTAATGACAGGAGGACCCTAATTGAGTTCATCTTAGGCATAGAACCCATACACTTGAGTGTACCCTTTGGCTACTAATCTTGCTTTGTACCTTTCAACTGTCCTGTTTGCCTTATGTTTAATTGTAAACACCCACTTACACCCCACTGGATCTTTCCCCCTTGGAAGATCCACCAATTCCCAAGTTTGATTTTTATGGCGGGCATTAATCTCCTCCTTCATAGCATCTGTCCATTTAGGGCATTTTAAGGTTTCTGCAACGTTTCTGGGAATAGGGATGCAATCAACTGCAGATAGAAATGCTCGGTATGAGGGGGAAATGTGATCATAGGAGACATATTGGGTAATGGGGTGTTTGGTAGTGCATGACCTGACTCCCTTTCTTTGATCAATAGGAATGTCAAGGTCATCCACAGTAGGAGTAGGAGTATCAATAGGTGCAATAGGGTTTGGACTTACCTCCTGGGAGTCTAACAGTGTCGGTTGCTCAATGTTTGGCTGCTCCACATCTCTATGACATTGTTGATCTCTATGGCGTGTACGTTGGAAGACACGAAAGGGAGTAAGGTCCGGAATAGAAGGAAGAGAGACTTGGCGGACCTGAACCTGCTTCTCCTCTTCCACACTACTACTCTCCCCCTGAGGAGAAGTAGGGAAGAACGGTTCAGACTCAAAGAAAGACACATCCATAGACACAAAAAACTTATGACTAACGGGATCAAAGCACCGATACCCTTTTTGAGAGGAGGGATACCTCAGAAAGATACAAGGAATTGACCGAGAGTCTAACTTACCCCAAGACGGAGACAAATCATGGACAAAGGCACGACAACCAACAACTCTCATGGGAATGGAAAATAAAGGGGACTGAGGCAACAACAACTGATGAGAGGCCTTGTAGTTCAACACTCTGGAGGGCATGCGTTTGATGGCATAAGCAGCTGCAAGTATAGCATCCATCCAAAACCTTTTTGGAACATTCATGTTTAACATCATCCCGTGAGCTACCTCAAGGAGGTGTCTGTTTTTTCTTTCTACAACACCATTTTGTTGTGGTGTTCTTGTGCATGAACTCCTATGAATAGATCCGTGGGAGGCAAAAAACTCATTGAGCTCACCCTGGAAATATTCTTTTGCATTGTCTGATTGGAAGATCTGTATTTCAACATGGAATTACGTAAACACCATCCACTGGAAGTCTTTCACAATCTTTGGAACTTCGTCTCTACTATGCATAGGGAATACCCATGTATAGCAAGAGAAGTCATCGATCAATGTAATAAAGTACTTATATCCGCCCTCAAAGATTATAGTAGTAGGCCCCCCCATACATCGAATACACAACATGGAAAGGAAAACTTGATCTTTTATTATTTGAGTGAAAAGTTGTTCTACATTGTTTGCTCMACTGACACGTTTGACACTGGAACTCTGACACTGAACATGACTTAAATAAGACTGGAAACAAAGACTTTACTATTTCAAAAGAAACGTGACCTAACCGACTATGGCACAAAAATATTTGACTCTTATTTGATTGACTATATGACTCTGAGGATGATACCGAGAGACCAGCTTTGTTGTCGAGAATGTAGAGACCATCCACTAGGCTCCCTCTACCAATTGTCCTCCTAGAAGTTAGATCCTGAAAAACACATGAACCAGGAAAAAAGGTTACACTATAGATTAAAGAGTTTGTGATACTACTGATTGAAAGCAAATTTGTAGGAAGTTGAGGGACACACAATACACAATTCAGGTTAAGGCCATGGGGAAGAGATATTGATCATTGGCCTGCAATGGTGGAGAATGATCCATCTGCAAGCCTCACTTTATCCCTTCCTGACAAAAGGCTATAAGTCTGAAACAAGTTCGGCTTACCGGTCATGTGGTTAGAGGCCCCTGAGCCAATGATCCAAGGGGAACCAGTGGTAGTACTGACATGGAATGCAAAAGCCGCATTACCTGATGTAGATGCAAATGAAGTAGGAGTACCAGTGACTAAACTATCCATCTGTCGCAAAGCCCTACCATATGACTCTAATTGGTCTCTGAAGGAATTCATGATATCTTCCTTGGGGTTAGAATTAGTAAGGTGGTCCCGGGTAGTATCGGCAACCTGAATATCTTGGGTTGCCACATGTGCTGCATTATGTGTTGTGTTCGTCTACTTCTGACCTTGCCCTTTACCCTGTTCTTGGTTCTTCATTGCCCACTTGGGCTTCCTGTGAATGTCCCAACATGTGTCACATGTATGTCGTGAGCGTCGACAATGGGTACAAAACAACTTGTCTTTATCATCAGCCTTCTTGGTGTCACTTTTCTTCCCCATGTTGTTATTACTCATTGCAGCCAATGCAACTTGTTGCTCCCCCTCGGTTGTAACCATTACACTCCGCCTACTTTCTTCAGATTGAATAAGGGCATATACCTCGTGAACCAACGACAACTCTTTACTTCCTAAGATCTGAACTATCAAGGGTTCATAGGTAGGGTTTAGTCCCAACAAGAAGACAAACACACGCTGCTGAGAAACCAGCTTCCTGTAGGCCTTAGCATCATCATTATGTTTCCACTCTATAGCCTGATAATGATCCAATTCTTTCCATACGGAAGTAAGGGCTGAATAATAGGCAGACAAACTATGATTTCCCTGTTTACAGGTTGAGGATTCAGCTTGCAACTGGTAAATCTTGGCATAATGCCTTTGCTCAGAATAGGTGGTTTTGGCCTGTTCCCAAATCTCACTAGCAGTGTTTGCCCACATAAAGTTATTCTTCACATCAGGTTCCATGGCTGCAAGGAGCCAAGACATCACCATACTATTTTCGTGGTCCTACCTATCATGTTCAACTGTCTCACTCTTGGGTTCTTTCACCCTTCCATTTATGTAACCAGCTTTTCGCCTTGCTATTACATAAAGTTTTACACTTTTAGCCCACTCCAGGTAGTTTAGACCATTTAAAGGGATAATGGGCATGGGAAACATCATGTTTTCACTTCCCATACCAGCTGTGCTACGGGTTGGTGTAACCCCCGATGAAGTTGAATCATAGTTTGCCATAGAGTACTGCTGAATCAGACCAAATCCCACACAACTACACAACAGCCACAATCAGAATACCAACCCCCAAGAAATTTACTTCTGGAATGTGGAAAAAAACAAAACTGCTGAAATCAACTCAGTGATGGTTCAGCCATTAAAACAGCCCAGTAATCAGTCCAGCACCAGCCGTTATAATAGTATACTAGCAGTTCGACTACAGCACATGCAATCTAACAGTCCAGCATCTAAACGAAGGTATAAAAGCAAAAAAGTAAGGCCTTCACACCATTGGCCATAGAAAAACACAAGAACACATACCCTGTCCAGCACCTATGCGAAGGTGCCAACCCAGAAATTAACTTCACAACATCAAACAGATGAGGAAGGGAGTCTTTACTGCATCGCCCTTCTTCTGCTACGGTTTCCTTGATGTTACGACCAAGGAAGAACCCAAAGGAAAAGCCACAAGTGGCCTGCTAGGGTTTCTCTGTCTTCCACGTCCAAGAAATCAAAGAAGAAAGAAGACTAAGCAGGTTCAGATGGGAGAAACAGATTTTTAAGCTGTTAAGTGAGGTCCTTGAATAGGTTTTATTCTCTAACATGCCCCCTCACACGAAAGCCCATTGGGCTTGAAGCGTGAACAAGCACAGGCCCACCCATACCTTCTGCTGAAACTTAATTAATTATAATGGGGGTAACGAGAATCGAACACCAGACCACTTGATTAAACTAGCTCTGATACCATGTAATCATTCATGGAGAGAGAGAGAGACGAGAGAGAGAGAGAGAGAGAGAGAGGAGAGAAGAGAAGAGAAGAGAGGAAAGAGGAGAAGAGGAAGATGTGATTGAGAGACACAAAAAACCTCTCTGGCGGCCGCCAGTTTAGTTATTTATATTAACTTAATATAAAGGAATGGGAGATTACAAGTATGCCCCTGGTGGCACTCCTTAGTAACAAGCTAATAAGAAAGAAAGAAACTAACTGGCTGACAGCTCACTAACAACAACTGTAAAATAACAATTAAATAATCCTCACAACACAAGCGACATTAATGCTTGTGTTTTCAATTGATGCTTCCTCGATCTGATTCGTTTCTTTGAATATCTTTGCATTCCTTTCTTCAAATTGTCTAAAAGATACCTGTCCTTGTACATCTCCACAATATCTTTCCTCTCTTCTTAGCGGGGAGAAAAAAGAATTAAACAAGAGATTTAAAGAGGGGATCACTTGCACTCAAATAGAGAAAAGAAATACTCCATAATAGAAAAGACAAAAGGGGAATAGACTAGTAGATGGGAGGTACTTTTGCTACTTGCTTTACAATGAAGAAAAATGTGTGGTAGCAAATGCCAAAGAGGAATAGGAAAAACTACCTATAGGGTCAAGAATCCAAACTACACTATCTACTCAAGAGGTGTCAGAAAATACTAACCAGGAATTGAAGTCAATTGCAACCAATAGTTTCATGCTCCTTTAAGCCTATCCACAAACCCAAAACCCAAGGCGACTGGAAGGAGAAAAGGAGGCACAATGAGAAACTGGTTTAAATCTATTGAGTAGTTCAATAGAGGTTAGGGGAATTATCTACTAGTGGTTGATTCTCCCTACTAAAGGTCTCGAAAATCTGGTTTTGTTTCTTCCCACACATCATACCTAATGAATTGGAGGAAAGTCATAAGCTAACTCAAAATAGCTTTGCAAGGAGAGTCCAAGGAGGAGCAAAGGAGGTGTAGTGTATGCCAGTTCCAATGTGTGCCTTCCCCCACCCCCATATCTCTCTCTTTCTCTCTTTGGTTGCAGATGGGTGCCACTTCTAGTAGTTGTTAATTCTCGGGTTTTCTCCCTTGGCCAAAAGAAGAGGAAAGATCATGTGGATAGCTACGGGAGTGGCTATCTTATGGTTGTTATGGGAAGTAAGGAACAATAGAGTGTTCAAGGGACAACATAACTTGGTGAGTCATCTAATTGAAGGAATTCAATTGAAGCTTATCCATTGGATTAAGACTATGGAGATCTTCAATGATGGGGGTACCTTCTAGTTACAAGAGGATCAGAATGAACTTTGATGGAAGGTCTTATTGGTAACCCTGGCCCCTTGGGTATAAGGGGAGTATTTAGAGATGGTGGGGGAGTGATTATGGTACTTTACTCTGGCCCCATTGGGATAACTGTTTCGTTTAAAGCTAGCAAGGCAACTGAATCTGAATCAAATTGAGATGGAGGGTGACTCTTTATTGGTAGTGACCTAGCGGCTTGGATGGTAAACAAAAGGGATGGTTTGTGGGCATTCAGGCAGGTAACAAGGGAAATAAGGAGGTTAGAAGGTGAGGTTGAGGCTACTTTCAAGTAGGTTAATGGGTCAGCAAATGCTTTGGCAGACACCTTAGCAAAGCAAGGGGTGACTAGGGAGCAACTATTTTGGGCCAACTTGTACTCTTAACTGTTATGTGGGTTTGGCTTGGACTGTGAGCTTGTAATACTACTAATTTTCCTAAATAATTCAAGTTTCTAGTTATTTATCAAAAAAAAAAAAAAGAGGAGTCCAAGGAGGATTTAGTAGCTAAGCCAGTATGCCATCCTTACCTTGAAACCAATGGATGCTTTTAATCACCATATGCCATAGTTTGTTTGAATCCAATGTGAAACACCATAACCAGTTACCTAACAAAGAAATGTTCGTAGAGTTAGGCTCCCTAATCCCAATCCCCCTTCCTTCTTCCTTTTGTAGTAAGTATTCCAATTAATCAAGTAGCACTTCTTAGAATGCCCTACTCTCAAAGGTACTTTTGGTAGCATTACATTAAGTCCTAATCATCTACAATCTCCTTGGTTCTATCTATTAGATAACTTTTGCATTGGCATTATTATTTAGATCTTAGATATTGGTGAAAATATTCCAACTTATTATGAATCTTCACAGATTTATATTGGGCTTATTATAGTGATTGGTGATCTATTTTTTGTAGGCAGCTGAAGATTACTTGGTTCATTTGTTTGAAGATGCAATGCTTTGTGCAATTCATGCAAAGCGTGTTACACTGAGTAAGTTAAGAGCTCATTAGCTAGGGTTCTCTTCCAATATTTTCCTGAATTCTTTTTTTTGGATGCTTTTAAGTGGGGCTGCCATTATTTTTTGCTTATATGCTAGGTGACTTAGCTGAATATGAAGATATACCTCAAACTTTATGTAGTATATACTCTAAACTAAATTAAGGTTTGTTAGAGTACATGTGTAGAACAAGGATTTAAATATCGACACGTACGACCCATATCGAGCGCATTGTATCGGTATTGATTGACAGCAGTACGAGATACGCTACGAATAGAAGCGTTTTCAGTAAGTTGTTTGCACCGATACAGATGTGTATCGGCCTGTATCGTATTGTATTGGTCGATATGCACCAGTACGGGGTTATACGCGTGAAACACTGCGTTTCTCAATACTTCATAAAAATGCACCTATGACGATTCGAACCCAGGCCATTTGGATGCGCCTATCTTTCGCTACATTCTAAACCATCAAGCCGGGCTTCATCTTGCAATGTTAAATAGAATAAAATAAGTTTTATTACTTGTTTGTGTTGACATACAATTTAAACAAAAAACACATGTTTATATTTAACAATTCTAACTATTCCAAACAATAATATTCAAAATTAGTATTTTATAAATTAATAGAACAAATAATCTATCAAGTCCATATTTATATAAAAAGATGATTTTTAATATCAATAAAATTATACAAATAAAATATTAATAATAAAATAATTATTTTAATATTTAAATTGCACATGATATGCACCTTACATTTTTATATATTTTTACAAATTATTAGTTAATATTTTAATTTACATTAATAAGTAATAACAACATATTTATTATTTATAAAAAATAAAAATATTGTTTACAAAATATTGAAGAATATAATATTAAATTGAATCTATCAAATCCACTAATCTACACTTATTTTAAAAAATGATTTTTTATTTCGAAATATTTATAGAAATAAAAATATTAACAATGGAATAATTATTTTACTAATTAAAAATTATGAATTTGTATAGGATATGTATCTTAGAAATTTTAATAAATTTGATATACTTTAAGTTAATATTATATTTTTGTGAATTATTAATTGGTATTTTAATTTGCATTTGAGAATTTAATATTTAGTTGATTTTTTGTTAATGTTAAAAAATTAAAATAGTAAAATAAAAAAATAACTGATATAATAATCAAAATATAATATGCACATCTGTTTAGTGTCTTGGACTCTTGATTGATGCATTATAAATAAAATTATATGATATCTAGGCATCCCAATATATTTTTCATATACACTAATACACCATTGAAATACACACTTCTTATGTATTTATATACTATTTGCGACTATTTTGGTCTTAAATTTGGTGTTATTAATGTATTTGTGGAATTTGTATGTATTTCCCTAACGTACCCATCTGTTTTCATATTTTTCATTCGTATCCATGTGTTTCCAAAGCGTATTTGTTGAAGATTAAATAGTTTTATGATGTTTTTCTAAGTAGATGTTTATGTTAGTTGTTAGATAGGAGGTRGGGACCACARCAGTTATGTGAGTCCAAATTTTATTATGTTTTTTGAAGGTTACATATGCTGTTTTATATTTTGCCGCCCTATGAGGGCATAGTTGTCTTTGTGCTGTTCTATTATTTTAGTATATTTAATAAGTGAGGGGGGTGGCCAGAATTATTGCTCTCTTCTCTTTCAAACTCTCTTCTTCTCTTCTTCTCCCTATCTCTTCCTTCTCTCTTCAAGAAACTACTTTCTTTCATATTTTTTAATTCAACAGATTTCTACTTGGTATTGGAGCAGTAGCTATGGTTTCTTGAAGCATTCTCATGCAACCCTAGATCAGCCGATTGCATGAAGAAGTAAAGGGCTGATCGATCTAATATAGATTGCCCAGTTCTTGGAGTTTTTGGTGGGATCGAGACATCAGGAAGGTGATTTACTGTCCGACATCAAAATCAGGAAGAACTGGAGTACGAGGAAGAGTCCCAGAAAAGTTGGACTCTTAGTTTTTGATATGATCTTTGGCGCCCAGGTATTGTTAGTTTTCTTTTGATTTTCTGAAGAGGGCGGTTTGGTTTCTGCATTTTTCTAGGCCTTCCAGAGTGAAAGATTCCCTTTTCTCTCTGGTGGGAGGCGTGGGGAGGAGAGATATTTCCCTCCAGCTAGGGTTTTCTTCTTCTGGAAGGGTTGGTCTTTGCGTGTGTGGTATTAAATTATTTTTTGAAGGCCTCCAATCTATTTTTGACGTAAATGGAGAGTTGGAATACCGAGATGAAACCTACTGGTACTGTGGAACTGGGTGTTGGAGGTAGTAGTGATTTTTTTTGGGTTTGGGATCATAACTACAGTAAAATTTGATGGGACGAATTATTTGGAGTGGGCACAATCAGCTAAGATGGCTATTGGTGCCCGTGGAAAATTAGGGTTTCTCACCGGGGAGGAGAAGAAACTTGATAAGACTCTTCTCGATGGGTGCTAGAGAATTACATGGTAATGTCCTGGCTGTGTAATTCTATGTTACCTCATATTGCAAAAAATTTCCTATGGGCTAATATTGCCAAGGAGATTTGGGATGGAGTGACTGAAACCTACTCTCAGAAGCAAAATGAAGCCAGAGCCTATCAGTTAAGAAATCAGGTTATAAGTTTGAAACAAGGGGAAAAACCTCTTGCTGTGTATTTCTCCATGCTGAAAAACCTATGGCAGGAAATAGATCACTTAGAAACTATGGTATGGGAAAGTGTAAATGATGCAGCAACTTATCACAAACTGGTAGAGAGGAATAGGGTTTTTGAGTTCTTGGCAGGATTGAACCCTGAATTTGACATTGCTAGGCAACATATTCTTTCTAGAGAGGGTGTGACACTCTCTCAGGCCTATGCTTTTGTCTCTGGAGAGGAGAGTAGGAGGAATGTAATGCTGAGACAGCATGAGACTGACTAGTCGGCCATGGTTGGTACAACAAAACCTAAGCCGAATGGAGACAGGGGGAGTAATGAGACTAGAAGGGAAGATAAGAAGGACTTGGTGTGTGATTATTGCAAGAAGCCTAAGCATACTAGGGACACTTGTTGGAAGCTTCATCCAAATCTTATGCTTGCTCGGATAAGAAACAAGAAGGGAAATGCAAATGTAGCCACTACAGGAGACTCTTCAGCCCCTCTCTCCCAAACTGATTGGGAATCCATTGCAGTAGCAGCAGTGAGAACAGAATTGGAGAGGTTTGGACAGCTTATGAGTAAGAAAGATTCACCHAGCYCTAGCCTTCCAGATGGACAGTAGAATGCAGGAGCCAACTACACCACTTCCTTTGCACATACAGGTAGTCCATATGCAATTGCAAATCTTGCATCCACTTTAGGTAAGGAGGGACCTCCTTGGATTATAGACTCAGGAGCATCTGAGCATATGACTAATGCCCCTACCATTTTCAGTTCCTATCAGTTGTGCTTTGGTAGAGACAAAGTCTTTACAGTAGATGGTTCACATATACCTATTGCTGGGAAGGGGACAGTTAGAGTGACCAATGATATAACTCTGCCCTCTGTTTTACATGTCCCTAGACTTCATACCAACTTACTGTCTGTTAGTTCTTTGACAAAAAATTTGAATTGTTCTGTGACCTTTTTCCTGGTAATTGTGTTTTGCAGGATCTAGAGTCAAAGAAGATGATTGGGAGTGGTCGTGAGGTGAATGGAGTCTACCTTCTGGATGAGATTCCG
>NW_010729101.1:3589554-3631704 GCF_000365185.1 Nelumbo nucifera | reverse complement strand
ATCCATGGCTCATGGTGTCTCAGAACTTCTTTGGGTTAGATCTCTTTTGAGTGAGATTGGGGTGAAAGCAGAAGAACCTATGATGTTATACTGTGACAATCAGGCTGCAATCAATATTGCTCACAATCCAATTCAACATGATAGGACAAAACACATTGAAGTTGATAGACACACTTTATAAGAGAAAGGGTGACAACCGGAGAAGTTTGTTTGCCGTATGTCTCTTCAGAGTTGCAGTTGGCTGATGTTCTCACTAGAGGGGTGGCAAGGAACAAGTTTGAACATGATCTACACAAGTTGGGAATGTGTGACATTTACTCCCAATTTGACGGGGAGTGTTGAAGATTAATTAGTTTTATGATGTTTTTCTAAGTAGATGTTTATGTTAGTTGTTAGATGGGAGGTGGGGACCATAGCAGTTATGTGAGTCCAAATTTTATTATGTTTTTTGAAGGTTACATGTGCTGTTTTATGTTTTGCCGCCCTATGAGGGCATAATTGTCTTTGTACTGTTCTATTATTTTAGTATAAATAATAAGTGAGGGGGGCGGCCAGAATTATTGCTCTCTTCTCTTTCAAACTCTCTTCTTCTCTTCTTCTCCCTATCTCTTCCTTCTCTCTTCAAGAAACTACTTTATTTCATATTTTTTAATTCAGCAGATTTCTACTGTATCCATATCTGTATCCATATTCGAATTCTCCGATACGATACCCGATACTGATACTTTAATCCTTGGTGTAGAAAAGGGTGCAAATAAATTATGTAAATATGTATTAGCTAAATTTCCAATATTACATATGAAACATTTGTTACTGATAAAAAACAAACACATTTGTATCATGTAAGGTAATCTATGTGGTCAATTGTCTAGGCAACTAGTGCAGGCTGGCTGGGCCTTAGGACCACACAAACATGGTTGAAATGCTTAAAATAAAGGGGAAAACAGCAAAAATAGAGGACAATCAAGGAGCATGCGCAGGTTTTAGGAGTCAACCAAATACGAAGTTACAAACCAAATCTGTCAAAGGAGAGACTGGTTTTCTCACTGAGGGTGATAGAAAGTTTTCTTTTTCTTCCTTTTAAACTGACAGATCCTTTCTTAGTAACAGTTCCAATTCATTTGCTAGATATGAATGGCCATGGAAGATCTTTGTAAGGCTTACTGGTTTAGTTTCCTAATCATAGACTGAATATTCTATCCAATTCAAAATTCACAAATGTTTCTTTCCATTTTGGATCAAGTTCTTCAGATGGTTCTTTGCACCGAGTTCTATCATGGGATGGATTCTCTGCATACACTACATCCATGTTTGGTCAAAGTTTCAACTTTGTCTCCTTAATGCAGCTATTTATTCTTGAGCATAAATGTCTCTTGGATCCATGGGTGCTGCACCTCATCCTTATGTTTGTCTTGCTGTTGTGTGACAAATAGAGTAACAAAGCAGTCCCCAAAGCATCGCTATTGATCATTTCAGGTGGGGCTATAGGAGTTAGGACCGCAAGAATGTGGCTGTAATTCTCAGAATAAAGAAAAAAATAGCAGAAGTAAAGGAGAATCGAGGACCACAAAATATGGCTAGAGTTTCGGCCAAATACTTGACAAATTTGTTGAAGAAGCTGATTATCTCTAGCTCTTAGGAGCAATAGAACATCCTTACTCCAAAAGAAAACCATATTAACTTTAAATCTCATTCCTCTATTCTAATAAGATCTGTAGACTTAGAATCTCCAATAGAATTGGACTGAATTGCTCTTTACTGATAACATGATTGTTAGTCTGTAACCTGACATTTCAAGTAAATCCAAAGACAAAAAATGACCATACATGGACACCCCCAAAAAGAAAGAACTAAAACAAAAAAGATGATTATAATCTTTCACTTCATGCAGCCTGTGTTGCTAAGAAATCTAGGGCTATTTTGATTTCAATTTGATGGAACATGAATGTATCTTTGACAAGACTGATCATTATGTATCTTTGACAAGACTGATATGTATATACATAGGCACATATATATGGAATGAATTATACTAATTTGTAAATGGAACCTCTGATCTGCTTTGCATTGCAAAATTAGAACTGTTGACCTGTTTGGTGCTGCAAAATTAATTACGGAGAACTAAACTTGTCCAGAAAGATGTGGAAAACTAAACGGATAGAAATGCTGTGATCGAGGAGTGCGAAAGCACTACCCTTAAGTTGGTTTTGCCCCATTGGAAATATTTTGTGCGAAGTGACTACAGGGGATATGCTCCCATGATTCAATGATCAATCATCTCTCTATGCTTGCGTTCCTATAAAAGGACTGCTGTTTACAGCTAAGAAGCACTTGGCTCGCCAGAAGACTAAAAGAAAACCAAAAGGAGAGGAAGACCTACAAATGCAAAGGAAAGGCTCACCTATAAAGGCAAATGTCTATCTGTTATGGAGAAATGTAGGGCAATAAAAGAGGAAAACATCCCATGTTCGGAAAAAGTGGGAAATGGAAGTGGCGTGACCCTTCTCACAACATGTTTCTCTTACAAAGAAAGTTATTAGAAAAACCAAAAAACAAATAAGTGAAAACAAACAATTGAATGTGCCATATGTGTGTGTATACCACACCCCATGTTGACTCGGGTTGGTTTGATTTGGCACACATGTGTGAAAAACACCCCAAACCCAACTGCTTTATATTCATACTTTTCTTCTTCTCTTGCATCCTCAAATCCCCAAGGCAAGCTTCCACTTACATACTTGTTGAGGTTTTTGGGCAGATTTGTGTAGATTTAGTAGTTGTTTTTGTTAGCTACCCTATAAGGGAATATTAGTCATTGTACCCTTTTTTAATTAAAAGTATAAATACTGGTGTGTGCTTCAGTTCCTGTTCGTTTTTGGGGGGATTCAGTTTTCACAGTCGTGTACTTGATTAACCGTGTACCTTCACGCATTCTGGGGCTTAAGGTGCCATTCAGTCTTTTTTTTTTCCAGATGGGGAGATATTTCATATACCTCTGAGAGTTTTTTGGGTGTGTTTGATTTGTTCGCATTCTTGGTCCTCATCGTAGGAAATTGGATCCTAAGGCCAATAAATGTGTTTTCCTTGGGTATGCTTAAAACCAAAAGGGGTATTCTTGTTATGATACAATGTTGGGGAATAGGTTTGTCACTATGGATGTTACCTTTTTTGAATCTACATTCTTTTTCTCTCATGGTTCCCTTCAGGGGGAGTATCTTGGAGAGGAGAAGTCACAGTCTGTTCCTTTTCTTGTTTCATTTGATCCATCAGTTCCACTTGTTGTTAGACCATTAGTAGCTCCAGACCCACTGCTTGATCCATTATGGCCAGCCTCACAGTGTTATCAGCGCCAAGGCAAGAGGATTGACTCCACACATGCTCCAATAGAAGAACCTACACCACTCTCCGTCAGTCCATCTGAAATTCCAAGTTCGGCTAATACAATTCCAGGTATTTCCCTTAAGCCTGAGCTTGTTATTTCTCATGTTGATGATGTTTCTGTACCTAACACTATTGTTGCAGTTGATCCCATTGATCTTGATCTTTCCATTGCACACTGCAAGGGAAAGAAAAGTGTACAACCCATTGCATTTCACACCATCTTTCTTACAATGCCCTATCACCTTCCTACCGTGCATTCCTTTATTCCTTGGATTCTGTATTGATACCCAAGAATGTCAACGAGGCTCTCTCCAAACTTGAGTGGAGAATAGCTATGCAAGAAGAAATGGAGGCTTTGGTTAAGAACTGAACATGGGAGACAGTTGACCTTCTTATAGACAAAGAGACTATCGGATGTAGATGGGTGTTCACTCTGAAGTATAGGGCTGATGGCAGTATAGAGAGGTACAATGCAAGGTTGGTTGCAAAAGTAGATAAGATGAGCTTAGTTCGAATTCTCTTGTCTCTAGTAGCTACCTATTCATGGCCTCTTTTCCAGCTTGATGTTAAAAATGCATTCCTTAATGGTGATTTGCAAGAGGAGGTATATATGGACATTCCAACTGGTTTTAATGAAAATGTTAATGAGGGAAAAGCTTGTAGGCTGAAAAAAAAATCCTTATGTGGATAAAAACAGTCACCTAGGGCATGGTTCAATAGGTTTAGAGGGGCACTTATCCAGTTTGGATACACATAGACTCAGTCCGATACTTTCTTTGTGAAAAGGAGAGAAGCACTTGTGTTAGTATTGATTGTGTATGTGGTTGATATAGTTGTTATAGGGAATGATCTGAGGGAGATTGATGCACTGAAGAAGTTTGAGATCAAGGATCTAGGTGAACTAAAATAGTTTTTGGGGATTGAGGTTGCAAGATCCAAGCATGGGATATTCATCTCTCAGAGGAAGTATGTGTTGGACTTATTGTAGGAAATTGGGAAGCTAGGAAGTAAACCAGCTGATACTCCTATTGACCCAAACCATATGATTAATGCTTTGGATGGTGAGTTGGTTAAGGATGTGGGGAGATATTAGAGGATGGTAGGCCAGTTATTATATTTATGTATGACACGTCCAGACATTTCCTATGTTAGTGTTGTGAGTCTGTATATGCATGCTCTTTGGGTTCAGCATTGGGAAGCCATTGACAGGATACTTGCATACCTAAAGAAGCATCTTGGTAGAGGGATTCTATTCTTAGACCATGGGAATTTGAACTGGAGTCCTATATAGATGCAGATTGGGCAGGTTGTTTAGATGACAGGAGATCTACATCAGGGGTATGCACCTTTGTAGGAGGAGATTTGGTTTCATGAAAGAGTAAAAAACAGTTAGTTGTGGCTAGATCAAGTGCAGAGGCCGAATATAGATCTATGGCCCATGGTGTTTTAGAACTACTTTGGGTTATATCCTTGCTAAGTGAAATTGGGATAAAAGCTGAGGAGCCCATGATATTATATCGTGACAACCAAGCTGCAATCAATATTGCCCACAATCTGGTTCAGCATGACAAGACAAAACACATTGAGGTTGATAGACACTTCGTAAGAGAGAGGGTGACAACTAGAGAAATTTGCCTGCCTTATGTCTCCTCGGAATTACAGTTAGTTGATGTCTTCATCAAAGGGGTTGCAAAGAACAAGCTTGAACATGACCTACGCAAGTTGGGAATGTATGACATTTACTCCCAATTTAAGGGGGGAGTGTTGAGGTTTTTGGGCAGATTTGTGCATATTTAGTAGTTGTTTTTGTTTATTTATTGTTTAGATAGGAAGTGGGAACCACAACACTCTTGTTGGGTCCCTTTCAATGGTTCTTTTGAGTTATATATGCAGTTTTATGTGTTAGCTGCCCTATATGGGCATACTAGTCATTGCACCCCTTTTTTAATTAGAAGTATATATACTAGTGAGGAGGGTGGTCAGAACTGGTTGCTTTCTTTTTCTTTCTCAATTTCTTCTCTTCTCTTTCTCTTCTTCAAGAAATATCTCTTTTCTTTACAGATTCTTGATTCAGCAGTTTTCTACTATACTCGTTCCCATTTTCTTATTCAATGTGGGACAAGCGCTTTTTTAGCACATTTTAAGTAGCTTTCAAAGTATTGGAGGGAGATTAAAACATGTAAGACAAATATGCAAGAAAGGGGTCAGACCAAAAATTAAAACACAAAAAGACAAGAGTTTTTGAATCTCAAACGAATAAAATACCAATGATGTATGTATGTAACTATGTATGCATTTTACTTTGTTGGAGCATGTGGTGTTTGTTTCTTATTTTCAAAAATCAAATAAACTCATGCAACATTCTTCATTGATTTTGTTTGTATCTTCTTAATGCGTTTTCTGTGCATGTATTTGCACTTCTTTAGTAAAGATTATACAAAGCACTTTGAATTAGAATCAGCTTTGAGTTTAACAAGGCACTTTTTAAATCAGAATCAACTTCAAAACTAATAAACAAGCACCTAGAGAATAGCATATCCTCATGTCAAGCTTTTGAAAAGATGATAGAATTCTCCATGAATTGTAACAGGTCATTTGATGGACCATCTTTGCACCCCTGGAAGCCTTCAGTCTACATTCCTTGTCCTTTCACACTGACTTGGTGCTTCTAAAATGATGAATAAAAGTAGGGAAAGGGGATTCTCCAGCCTCATCCTCTCTCCAGCAAAGAATGCTTCAGGAGCTCAATTTATCATAATTGAAAACTTCAAAGATGATTCACATATCTCAATCCACTCCTTCTGATTCCAAAACCCATCTTATGGAGCGGATGGTTGACAACATTCCATTGCACATGATCATAGGCCTTTTCCAAGTTGTGAGAACAAACAGTTGTTGTAACTTGTTTCTTACTATTTAATTTTTATGCATGTATACAAATCAGCTGAGCCCACAATTTAAAGATGTATATGGAACTGAACAGAGCAGAATTGCAGAAAGGATTTATGTATAGTTAGGGCAAGGCTTAGTTAAGTTGAATGTATAGCATCAACTAGCTATTGGTTACCTTGGAAGGAAATGATCGGATTCTTTGAAATAAATAGCACAAATTTTGTTAAGGGGTCTTCCTTTTTGTTGGAATTGCCAGGGGGGGGAGTAGGAGAGCAGATCAGACAACAAATAGGGTAGAAACCAAGAGAGGCACAAATGAAGAGCAGGGCCTCAGTTCAGTTGCATCCTCTCAGCATTGATTATTGGCCTTGGAGGCCATTTGTAAACAGTTGAAGTGGCTGAACTTAAAAGCTTATTGCTTTGTCTTTCAGGGGTTAGATTACAATCTATTCTTTCAGGGGAACAAACTCATGAGCATCACTAGTGCTTAAAAGCCTTGACATGCTGATCTAAATAACCTTTCGAAGTAGATGCATGGGTTTAAATTTGATGTTGGGAAATTAAAACACCTACAAATGTATATTTGCAGGGCAAATGTTATATATGGACAAGGATTGCTGCTGAATTATTGGAACTACTTTACCTACTTTTGTGATTTCCTCATTGATTCTTCATTGGTCGAGTTCTATGTAATAGTGAATAGTTAAGTACAATTCATTTCAATCCATATCTACATAGTCATGCCTTTGAGTTCATTTCTCTCTCAACCGATGAAGTATGGGACTCCAGACTGATGGAGAAATGAGGAAACCCACTTTTTAGACCGGTTTTGATAATTAAATGCAAAAAACTCACTGACATGCATTTACTTTCTAAAGACTATTTTAACATAGTAGCCTTGAAGTTACGGCTTTGTACCAGCTCAATTTTGGCAGTCAGACAGATATTTCCTTTTGGCTTGCTGTTTTTGTTTTTTTTTTTTTAATTTAATATTTTTGTTCTTTTCCTGTTGCTTTTTTTAGTGCAAAAGGATTGGGCGCTAGCACGGCGTCTTGGAGGGAAAGGTCAGCTTCGGTGAGAGGGGTCCAGTACTTACTGGCACAACCGTGGGCACTAAATCGTTTGAAAATGGAATATGTAATTGTTGTTTAATTGATTTCACATTCTTTTGTGATCACATCTACAACCAAGTTTCCATTGCTGGTCTAATGGAAACTTGGTGATCACATCGTGGTGTCCCATTCCCATCCAAGGCCCAAAACGATCTATAAGCTGCACGGTTCTCGGAAATGTAGAATTTCAATTTTTTAGGTAGCGCATCCCCCAACCCCCATCTGGTTCATTGGCAGCCCTACCAGCAAGGTTAATTAGGACTTGGGATAGACTATTGCATTGTTCTTCTCTTCACATTTTCACTTTTTTTTTCCCTTTAATTTAGGTGGTATTTGATAAATCTGAAAAGTTAAAAATATATTAAAAGTGTGAAATCTAAAAGGGGGCATAGATGCTTTTTTACTTTTTAGAGGATCTGAATCTACAAGTTTGTTTGTATTGGTCAACCTTTTACCATATGAAATTTACTTATTTTACTATTTTACCTCTAAAACATATTATTTGAAATGTTGAATTCAATTTGCATTATCTCATAAAAAATAATTTTCAACCTCAAAATAATATTGAAACAATACAAGTAAAAAATAATAAATTAATAATTACTAATTAATAATTTACACAAAAATTAAAATAATTTTAAAAGATTAATGAAATAATTAAAAATTACTAGTTAATAAAAATAATTAATAAATAACACAAGTAAATTTAATAAAAAATAATTAATGTTTAATAAAAAATATTAAAATAATTAATAATTAATAAAAATATTATTATTATCCATCGAACCATCGCTCCATCGCTGTTGCGTGTTGGAGTGGCAGTGGTGGTGGTGGGAAGAGAGAGAGAGAGAGAGAGAGAGAGAGAGAGAGAGACACTACAACTTGTAGCGGCGGTGGCGGTGGTGGGAAGATAGGGGAGGGAGAGAGAAGATAGGGGAGAGAGAGAGACAGAAAGAGCTGCCGCTGCAGCGATGGTGGCGGGAAGACAGGGCGGAGAGAGAGAAAGGTCTAATGTCTAGGTTTTTTGGGTTTGGGGTTATTAGGCATAACTCGCGTCATTTCCATAATATTGTAAGGATATTTTGGACTATGCACTGGCTCTGAAACACGCCTGAGCACGTTAAGAGCCAACCCAAGTTTAACGCCTGAGCTAAACCAAACAAGGGTTGAGGTTTGAAAAGTAGCATTTTCAAATTCAGACCTCTAAAAAGTGCAATCAAATGATCCCTTAATCATAATCTTATTCTAGTTTGGCACATCAAATGGGTATATTTGGCATTGATGCATTTCACGAGTGTTTTAATTTGCTTCACTGGCTTGCCATATCAGCAAAAAAACCATGCTATTTAATTATGTTTAGTATAGGTTGGGTCGAATTGCGATTTGCTCCTCAGAATGCACTTTATAAGCAAACCCCATTGTGCATTATTGATGATAGGGAAAATTTTCGATCAGTACCCTGTACTTTGGTTCCCAAACTTTAAAATGCAACAATCCAGTACCTGAACTTTCAAAATGTGACAATCTAGTATCCGAACTTTCAAAATGTGACAATTCAGTCAGTACCTACTGTTAACTAGTCCGTTAGTCAACCGCTAAGTGACATTTGAAAAGTCAAAAATGCCCTTTGAATGGCATCTAATTCTCTTTATCAACCATCCAAACGTTGACAAAAAACTAAACAGTTCCAAATCCTAGCCTCTTCTATTGAAAAAAGTTGGTGACTGTTTAGAAGAATCTAGAATTTGGGATTGTTCATTTTATTGTCAATGTTTGGATGGTTGATAAAGAGAGTTAGATGGCATTCTTAGGGCATTTTTGACTTTTCAAATGTCACTTAATGGCTGATTAACGGATTGGTTAACGACATGTACTGGATTGTCACATTTTGAATGTACGGATACTGAATTGTCACATTTTAAAGTTTGGGGACCAAAGTATCACTCGAACCAAAGTACGGGGTACTGATCTGGAATTTTCCCTTGATAATAATATTTAAGTACGGGAGATGTTCCTGATACGTGGTAGGATGTGCCTGTAAGGTCTGTGTTAGGAGCACTGTTTAAGGAGCAGATCTGGACCATGTTAGATCTGCTGACAACTAAAAACTGTTTCAAAATGATCTGTGCCCGCGTATCACAGGCATGGTGTGTTTCAATCTCATGGTGAGATGTGTAGACAAATCATGTAAAAACTATATTGGAACAGTTTTTTGTTGTGAATAGATTTGAATGCTGTTTGATAAGCCATTTCTTGGAAAGACCATTTCTGCACGTATTAATTAATCTTGCGACTAATGAGAGGAAGAAGCATCTCCAAAATTGGTGGTTGCGGGAATGAAATCAATCGTCCATGCTGGAGCGAACCAACTGAGCCGCCCTCTGGTGAAAGAAAGGGTTTCTTGAATAATCAAATTGACAATGCTTTAATCACCATGGTGATGCTGAATCATCAAAATGATGTGTGATGTGGCACATTGAATTTTGGAAAAAGTGACATCTGATATATAAATAAAGCGAAAGCACTTCAAACTCCCAGTCAGCATGCATCTCCACAACTCCACCAAACAAGTTTTATTGTATATATAGTTTTAGAAAAAGAAAACAGGGAATGGAATTCTTGATTCTTGGTGAAAGAGTTTGTGAAACACGCAAGTGTCAAAAACCATGCAATATAGCGTATCTGCTCCCAAGTCCCAACCACATCTGCTGCGACAGTGGTTTCTAACATTCCCATGCAACCCCCATTGAAATGCAGACAGATCAGTGATGAAAATAAATTAAAAAACATCATGGAAATTAAATATATGTTTGGCATCGATGCTGTATATATAGCATCGTTTTCTGAGAAAGCGATTTTGTTTGAAAACTTGCTGCTCGGTAGGACGTTTTCTGGGGCAACAACAACACTTACTGTTAGTACCAGTATTCTATATCTATTTTCAGCATTGGTACCCATTATAGGAAGTCTATGTCGTTGTCGCATCATGTCTTATTTATAGCAACGAGTTCCAAATTAAGAAAACGTCAAATTTGGCGTTTCTCCAGACCACGCCTTCTCAATTTCTAAGGCATGATTTAGAGCACCGTTTTTTATGAAAAACGGTTCTAAACATGTTAACGTTTTCTGGAGCACCAATTTTTACAACATGGCGCTGATGTATCTCCGTTTTATGGAGCAGTGGCACCGGTTCCAAACACTGGCTAAATTACTTCTAGTTTCCGGTTCTGACGTGTCCATATTTTATCAGTGGTCACAGACCGACAGGGGTGTGTTGCGGCAGATGTAAATTCTGCCGTCAGCGAAACAACCCTAATCGGCTAATCCTACTCATCCCATTTAGGATCTCAGACAACATGGTTGAAAAGAAAAGCAATTGCCACATCAGCAATTTCTAAAACAAAACCAAGCACCATATTGTCAAACACCCCTAAAGAATCTGGCTCCAATTCATCATTCCTACACTATACAACGCACCGTCAGAATTCATCCCAACTTCCCAAGACTTTATTTGCAGCAGAAATAAGGATGCATCAGTTCCCACCATTAAATGATGGGATCTAATTCCATACATTACTAATGTAGATGTGTGCTCCATATTCTATGCAAGACTAACATAAAATATATACCTGCTTTAGGTAACCCCAATTTAGAGAAAACAAAACTGAGTGAAACGTAAGAAATCTTAATTAATTATGAACCTTTTATAAATATGAGCTGATTATCATCATCAAATCTCGACATTAGTGCCATTGATCATTGGCTCTTGATGAGGTTTCGACTTCCCTGAATTCTTCTCTAAATCTATCTTGCTTGGTTCTTCAACATTAATTTTCCTTTTCCGGTATATGCAGTACAGCAAAAGCTGGAGTGCTCCCAAGGGGCTGCCTAAGAGATTAGGAGACTGAGAAAAAAAAGTAAAGAAGTGAGACACTTGATCATCCAATATTAGTTCACTAGAATTAATTAGTATATATACATACCGCAAGGAAAAGGTCATGACTCAGTAATCCATAAGCCATCCACAGAGAACTGGCCAGAAATGAAAATAAGGATAGGTAGAACGGCATAAATTCAACACTTTTTGTCTGTATCACTTTCTTCTGCAATTATAAATCAGAGATCGAAGGGATAACTTTATTATTAACCAGACCATTGAAACATTACTTATATATCATTTAAAGTATTATTGTCTAATTTGCAGAAATAAACTTGAAACAGTTTCTGGGTTGTTCTATAATATGGTTGGTTTTTCTTTTGGAAAACAAAAGCAGCTGCCACATCAGCAAAATTATATATTTTTTTACTGACGTGGCAGTTGCTTTTATTTTCAAAAGCAAAACGAACCATGTTCTCGGGCACCTCCTTAATTGTACATTTGTACGCGCTTAAAAGAGGCCTTCCATTTTAACCCAACATACCAACACCACCCTAAAATTCAGGTGATGAGCTTAGACCAATTATCCACCAAACCATGAATTTGCCTATCATGAACTCTTTACTGTCTACCTTCTTTCCTTTTCCTTTCTTTTGCTGATTCAACCTGTATCAGACCGCTCATTACCACTTCTCAGTTTGTGTAAAGCTGATTATACATTATAGTAAGTTGAATAATGGTTTGCCTGAGAAGTTTTTCTTGCTGCTTGACATCAGCTTTCGAGTCGGCCATATGATAATCAGGTTAATCTATTAATTAAGCTAACAAGGACCATACCCACTTCATAGTATTCATTTATTTGTGTATATAAAGAAAAGGTTTGGCTTCTGACATACCCACCATTACCAACAGTTACCACATAGTAGTGGTTAGATTAGATCAATTAAAAGAAGTTAATTCTGAATGAGGAAACTTAGGAAAGAGCACTAACCACGGCCACCAATGGTGAGCCATACATAGCCACAGAGACCACTAGTCCTATACTGCCAACAACTACCTTTCGATGATGATGATCGTGCAAAGCAAATGTTGACACTAATGCTATGGCACAGAACATCATGATCATAGGCACTTCCATCAAGCAAATCGTCTTCTGCACCACGTATAATTAATAAAAGATTAATTTCCATGTATAAATGTGCATATTATGATACAAGTGTAAAAAAAAAATAAAAATAAAAACCATTTTTCTACCTTCAAGTTGAATATACATTTGGGCTGGACTAGAAATGATCACCCTTAGTGAGAGGACTTTCAAAGCTAAGCAACCCGTCCAAGCCCATTTGGCTTTAAGCTTAGAGGTCATAAGCATTGACTATATATATATTATAAGAGAGAGAGAGAGAGAGAGAGAGAGAGAACTCTTGACCTCCCTCTTTCCTCTTCCTCTATATAAAATACTGATATATAGGTATAACATGCAAAATGCAGATCTTATTCCTAAATATAACCCTAGCTAACTACGTATGCTTGTGAATGATTATGCATGGCTTCAAGTTTACGTATGCATTTGGTTCATGAATGTGTGGCTTTCATGCAAATGACTTTATAATAATGTGCTAGGCGTGTAACTAAGGCCATAATAATTATGGTAGAACAATAAAATAAAGGATCAATTGAATAGATCATATCTAAGTGAGAAATTGAGAATAGCTTACCTTTCCTCTTGCTGAAGCAAACCAGAAGTATATGATAATGAAGGAAGACTCTAGAAGGATCCCAACGCCATTAATTGTAACCACAGGGAAATTTTCCCACCTGTGGCTTACTACAGGTAGACCATACCAAGTATATAGGAGGCAATTCAATAGTGCAATAATATAAGGAATGCATGAAAACTCTTCGGTGCTTCTCTTCCTTATGACTCTTTTGAAAGTTAATCTGTAAAGAAAAGGAGGGAAAAAACATTTCTTCAAGGTTAAAATTAGTTATAGCTAGGGTCAAATTTCAGATTGGTTTGAATTAACAACTGCAAAACAACAAAGTTTTAGCTAGAGTTTCTTAATTACATGGGTGCTGCATACAGTAGCAAGGAAGCTGCATTCCCTGCAAAACAAAAACTATCATGTGAAGCCAATGTGTTACACTGCTCTTCGGATCATTACATTTAGTAATATATATGAAGAAGAAAGAAAAATATACAAAATGATCAGAAGCTATAGCTAGCTACCCATTACGCCAACTGCCAAGCGCAAGGTGTCTCCCATGGTTTCTCTGGAGAAAATTGGTCTAAGACGGAGAAGCTTAGAATGAAAGAGCTGCCGATAAATGATGTTGCCTCGAACTGCTTAACACCCACGAAAGAATATAAATAATGCTTGGGTAGGTGGAGAGAGAAAAACTGTATTGTCCATGTCTTAGCTTGATAGAACCTTGTTTTGCTCTTAGTTTAAGGCTCCGTTGCTAACACGTTAGCTTTTGATTATAATAAGACAGAGCGAGAACACGATGGAAGAGGCACCAAACACACAGAATTCTTTACTGCCTTGGTTCTTTTGGTTAGTGCGACATGTCACAAGCGTTCCACTAATGTTGAGATACAGATACTGTCACATACGACTCTTAGAGCTAGGAGCAGGAATAAGTAAGGCTATCATATCTGTCATTTATTCCCTTTGTAAAAATGACTCTGGATTCTTGGAGCAAGAGAGACGAACAATCTCATTTTTGGGAATCAAAATATTCTAACCGACTGAAAATACATACATTTTTGTGGTCTATAATTAATACAAAGGAAAAAAAAAAGCTTTACGGTACTGTATTCTAACTCAGCTCTTCAATTGGGTTCTGGTGCGGCTTTGAGCTTGCAACCACATGGAGACATTATTAAAAACAAATAAAAGAGAACCATATATGGTCTGGGTTCCTGCTTGGGTCTCAAATCGAAGAAGTGGCCAGGGCATTTTTTTTTAGTGGGGACTACTCCTTCATAAGTGGGGTTGTTATGAAGAGGATACCATTTGCAAAGAAGGTGGCTTAAGCATTTTCTTTCCTTACCCCTAGTTAGCTTCTCTTCACTGTTTTGTTTCCATTACATAAATTCTACATGAACAAATCAACTTGGATTATGATGCTTTATCCTGTATGTCCACTGTTGTGCTACTTGAATGTTCTTAATTAAAGTTATGTTTCTTTTTTCCTTTTTTTTTTAACCCTAAAATTTATTCTCAATGGAGGGGGCGGTCACCATTAAATTTTATTAATGTTATCAAAAGAAAAATTAAGGATATTAGGGGATGACATACCCCGTGACGCAGCGTGCCGCACTTGCCGGGGCGGATTATACCAGCACCGGACGACCGAGCGGCTTCGTTCGTGAAGCCTTATGTAAAGACTAAGCGTAGCCTTAGTAGAGAGAGAAAAAGTGGCGAAGGAATTCTTGTATATCTCTATTAAACTCAGAACAGAATTATTTATAATACATATTGGTAGTCTTGTAGAATAACTAGGAAATTTAAACAACTAAAACAACAACTAGGAAATGGACTTGACGTCCACCGTCCGATAGCCACCATCATCCAATGCATGTTGGATACGTGAGCTGTCGACATTATCCGCTGCATGGTTCTCTCTAGATGTCATTATCCGATGCATGTTCCCCTCTAGTTGTGAGCTGTCACCGGCTGGTTCGGTGGGTCGTGAGCTGGACCTCCCTCATTCTCCCCCGCTTGGAAGGAACTCGACCTCGAGTCATGATCGGGATATGCAAGTGTCGCTTCCGGTAAATAACGATGAAGATCAACGACATTAAATGTTCTGGAAATACCCATGTGATCTGTCAAGTCCACTACCTAAGCATTGTCATTGATCTTCTTAATGATCTGTCAAGTCCCAACGGGTATGCATTCCTTCCTTAAGAACACCATGACTTCATCACCGACGTCAAACACCTGGTACCTGTGATGCCTGTCAGTTGCAAGCTTATACTTTGCATTGGTCCTTTGAAGTTTCTGTTGTACTTCCTCCTGTACTGACTGGATTTGTCCGGCTAATTGCTCTGTTGAAGTACTAAGGCCTGGTACCCTGGGTAGTTTCACCAAGTCCAACGCATGGTTAGGTACTTTCATATACACAATAGAAAATGGGTATCTACTTGTAGAGCTACGAACTGCGTTGTTGTAGGCAAACTCTGCTTGCGCTATGGCAAAGTCCCACTGCTTCGGCCTTTCTCTGCAAATGCTCCAGATTAGGTTACCCCGAGTTCGATTTACCACTTCTGTCTGTCCATCAGTCTGCGAATGAGTTGTATTGCTGAAATTCAAGGATGAGTCAAATAGCCTCCACAAGGTCATCCAGAAGTGACTTAAGAACCTCGTATCTCGATCCGACGTGATGGTCCTAGGCACCCCATGTAAACGGACAATCTCCCTGAAGAATAGTTTGGCTGTCGTTGTTGCATCCACGGTCTTCTTGCATGGGAGGAAATGTGCCATCTTGGAAAACCGGTCAACAACCACAAAGACGGAGTCCATGTTTCTTGGAGTCTTCGGTAAGCCTAGCACAAAATCCATAGACAAGTCTTCCCAAATTGCAGTAGGAACAGGTAAAGGCATATAAAGGCTGGTATTCTGGGTCTGTCCCTTAATCGTCTAACATATGTAGCACCTACTCACGATACTGGTCACATCTCTTCTCAATTTAGGCCAGTAGTAACGCCCCTTGACAGCCTCAATCGTCTTGTCCCTCCCGAGGTGTCCTACTAAGCCACCTCCATGCAAATCCCTGATGATTTTCTCGCGGAGGGAGATGCAAGAAATGCATAGTTGGTCCCCCTTCATAAGAAATCCATCATGTACGTAGAAATCACCCGCTGGTTGCCGATTCATGCACTTTTCCCAAACCTGCTTGAAGTCTTCATCCTGATTCATCAGTCTCATGAAGGTGCTAGGTGCATTAGTTAGTCCAAAAGACATGACTAACCATTCGAACAATCCATCTCTGGTCTTTAAAGCTGTCTTCCAATCATCTCCGGGATGGATTCTGATATGATGATAACCACTCCTGGGATCGATCTTGGAAAAGACCACAGCCCTATCAAGTTGATCAAGCATGTCATCCAGCCTAGGAATGGGAAACTTGTAGCCAACAATGATTTTGTTGATTGCTCTGCTGTCGACATACATCCTCCAACTCCCATCTTTCTTCGGTGTTAATAATGCCGGTACGGCGCATGGACTCATGCTGACTTGGATGTGCCCCTTTCTCAACAGTTCTTCTACCTTCTCCTGTAAAATCTCGTTCTCTTTAGGACTCATTTTGTAGTGTGGCAGATTAGGTAGACTAGCACCAGGAACAAAATCAATGTGGTGCTGGATGTTTCGCATGGGTGGGAGCTCATTAGGTAACTCGTTAGGAACTACGTCATGAAACTCGTCAAGTAGTTCCTGCACTTCCACTGGAATTTTGTTCTCCCCTAGTGATTCACTCACACTTTCCCCCTTTATCACCAGTAAGTGGACCTCACAGGTATCCTTACATTCTCTTACAAATTCAGAGTGGCGGTGTGTTATGGTAAGAAAATTCCTCTTTTCTGCCTTTGAAGCCTTGATTGGGTTATTTTCTAACATGGGTAATAGTGTATAGCACACACCCTCTTTCTCGAGCTGGTATGTGTTCTTTCTACCCAGGTGTTTGGCATCTGCATCAAACTGCCAAGGCCTACCAAGCAAAATATGGCAAGCATCCATATCCACAATATCACAATAAACCTCACTAGTATACTTACCAATAGATAATGGAACCTTATAGCGTTCCTCCACGCGTACGCCCCCGACTTCCTTGATCCAACCAATCGTGTAAGGGTTCGGGTGTTTCTCAGGAATTAGTTGCAGTTTTCGTACCACATCCCTACCGATAATATTTTCCTGACTGCCGCTATCAATAATTAATTCAAATAACTGACCCTATACCGTACACCTAGTGCGAAACAGCCGGTGTCGTTGTGTGGTATCTTTGCTTCTCTGAGATAGCATTAGCTTCCTTACAACGCATGTGTACTCTTCATGATCATAGGTACCTTCTTCGTCCTCTCCATCGGGTCCATAATATACTTCGTCATCACCAACTTCTTCCTCATCCCTCTCCACCATGTTAACTGCCTTTCTTTTGGGACAGTCACTAGACCTATGCCCAACTTCATTGCACTTGAAGCACTTAAAAGGAGCAGGTTTTGCATAGGGATTAACGGCTTTAGGAGGGTTTGAAGTATTACCTTGAGTGTTTCCTCCCGTGGAGGTCTTACTGGCATTAGCTACACTCAGCGGGTGGGAGGGTTATGCTCCTTGGGTTGGCTTGCCCTTGTCGACTGCTGCCGGCCTGTTGTCGCTCCCACTATACCGTCAATAGTTATCGGCTCAGGTCTTCTCTTGTAACATTAACTCAGTCTTTAGAGCTAAGTTCCTTGCTTCCTGTACGCTCCGAACCATCTGAACGCCAATCTTGTCTCGGATAGCAAGTTTCAAACCACTCAAATAACAGGCTGCCTGTTGATTGTCACTTTCTGATAACTAGTTCCGTTCAGCCAATCTCAGAAATTCTGAGGTGTACTTGTTCACGTTTATTGTTCCCTGCGCACACCGTTGATATGACTCAAACATATATTGCTCATAATCAGGAGGTAAAAACCTACCTCTTATTAATTGGTTCATACGCCTCCATGTTCGAACTGGACCTCTTCCTTCTCTGATCCGGGTCTCCCTCATTCGTTCCCACTAAACAGATGCTCCTCCCTTCAATTGAAAAGCTACTAATTTCACCCTTCTTTCTTCCGGGATCTCCATGTACTTGAAGAAACGGTCGACCTCGGTGATCCAATCTAGAAGGCCCTCTATATCCAGATCTCCACTAAAAGTAGGAATATCCACCTTGAGTTTAAATTCATCATTATTTCGACGGTGATTAAAATTGCTGGGACTTCGCCAATTCCTACCGGTTCTGCCGTCACCGGGAATAACTGGAGCAACGCCGAATTCTAGCTCGTCGTCGCTATCATCATCAAGAATAGGGTTCCTGGGTATAGGATCGATGATTGGTCTACCGTGGTCGTCTCCTCTGGCTTGGTGCAATGCATTATCCCTATTCCTTGGAACATCCTCTCGTAACAAAGTTCGTAGTTGTCCAACGACCCTGCCAACTGTTGCTCAATGTTATGAGTGGTTGTACGCTGCTCTTCGATTGCTCTCCAAACAGCTTGCAACCCCTGATCTCCGTCACGGGATTGGTTGCGACTACTACCGTCTTGATTGGCCATCTGACTGGGCGAACTCCCGCTTTGATACCACCTGACGCAGTGTGTCGCACTTGCCCGGGCGGATTATACCAGCATCGGACGACCAAGCGGCTTCGTTTGTAAACCCTTACATAAAGACTAGCGTAGCCTTAGTAGAGAGAGAAAAAGTGGCAAAGGAATTCTTGTATGTCTCTATTAAACTCAGAACATAATTATTTATAATACATACTTATAGTCTTGTAGAATAACTAGGAAATTTAAACAACTAAAACAATTAGGAACTGGACTTGACGTCCACCGTCCGGTAGCCACCATCATTCAATGCATGTTGAATACATGAACTGTCGACATTATCCGCTGCATGGTTCTCTAGATGTCATTATCTGATGCATGTTTCCCTCTAGTTGTGAGTTATCGCCTGCTGGTTCGGTGGGTCGTGAGCTGGACCTCCATCACCCCGCCTTGCCCCAAGTCCAGACAATATAATGAGCTCTAAACCTAAACCACTCAAATCCCACCCAAAACGATTCCAACTGGTGAAGCGTATTAATTAATTGGCCAGCTTATCCAGCAGCAATACCTCCAGCAACCAACCATACTATTACAACTACAAGGAGTCTGTAGTTTTCCTCCTTTCATGTGGTGAACTGACTTACTTATGAATCGTCTTTCAGCTATAATATATAAAACACTTAGGGGCATAGTAGTAATTAAACCAACTTATTGTTGTTGTTGATTTAGCGGTGGATTCAAAGCTTGGCTCGCCAAAAATTGTAAGGCTCGAGATTGAATTAGGCTTTGAGTGTTTGACTCAAAAACTCATAAAGTTATTTGGAGTTCACCTCTGCTCAAGTTTGACTGTGAGCCAATTAAGTTTATTATAAAATAAAATTTATATATAAAAAAATTTAAAATTTATATGTATACGTACATATGTATGTATAAAAGCTTGATTAGACTCACGAGTCTAACCAGCCAAGTTTTATTGGGCTTGAGATTGGCTGAAGCTCAGTTTAGATCAATCTGAATTGAGTTTTTCACGAGCGAAGCTTAATTATCTCCAAACCTCAGTTTGTATCCACCCCTATTGTTGATCCATTAAGAAACTCACCAAGTACTCAATCATTCACTTAAATATAAGACAAAATATCATTTAATCAGTTGAGCCACTTAATGTGTTATGTCAATTGTCAAAGGGCATCTAGGTTCTTACCCCACATTAATTTTTTTTTTTTAAGTAGAATTTTATCTGAAATGAAATGAAATTATGACACATACCATGATGCCACATAAAGAAGCATAGGTCTCTTGCAAGCAAAAACTGTATGAACATAACATTGAGCCTCATGTTAGGATTATAGATATTCCCAATGCATGATTAAATTCCTATATGCTTTTAGAATGTGTGCAGAATTTTTATTTAATTGGGAGAATCCTATGATGTTAAGAAGAGTTTCATAATGTTCTCATGAAGCCCTTCTTGTTGATTGTCACTTCTTTTAGCATTTATATATTTTGATTCCCGAGGCTTATTTTGACCAAAATTGACATTCTTAAGGTTTTACTACTTTACGTCAGTTATGTTAGCAAAGTGCATCTTTGCCATGGTTTGATTTCTCGAGTGAAAGAGGACTAATACTACTGGTAGAAGGCAAAGGTAGAAGCTCGACCACTCATCATAATTTATAATTATATGCTCCAACCACCAAGTTAATTTCCAAAAAAAAAATTCCAAAGATGTCATTCTTCAAATTGGGAATTGAAATTAGGTACAATGTATAAATTCTGGAACCACGAATGACGTAAAGTTCAAGGAGTTAAAGCTTGGTTGTTGATAAAGTGGAATATGTACCCCCTTTAATCACACTGTCAATTAATAGGGTCTGGTCTGGGTCATGTTAAATTGTTAGATCCCGTCCTAAATCAACCAAAGAGAAAATGCAAACCCAAAACTTAATATCATATTAGCATCATAGCCCGATAAGACCTGATTATAATTGAGATTTTCTTAAATCGATAATTTGAACATAAATAATATTACAAATAAATTTAGAGTGCATGGGGTATTTTTGTAATGTATGGTTGGTTCTAGTCTTAATGAGTTCAAATAAATTTAATTTCGAGTCATTTATAATTGGATTGAATAGTTTTGATTTAGTCGAATCTGACAGCCCCAGGTGGGAATGGGCTACCTTTGTTACTGATCTTGGGATTTTTTTTTTTTTCTAACCAAAAGGTAGTTACAATATAAATCTAACTTCGCTACACCATCAAATTAAAAAAAAAAAAAAAAAATCATTACACCATCAGAGCGTTTATGAGAACCCTGTATATCAGAGAGAGTGAGCTAGGGTACTAATATCCCTATTTAAGATATTAAACTAATCAAAACAACCTAGCGGTTGAACTGTTGATTTGGTCAATAAATTGTTGATCCGGGCGGTTGAATCGTTTGAACCGTTCAACTGTTTTTGGCCGTTTTTTATTTTTTTTTAATTTTTAAAATTTTTGTTAAAATGGGTCGTCCATTCAGTTTGAATGGTTGGAATGTTCCACCCAAGAACTGAATTCTTGAATGATTTGTTTTCCAGTTCGGTTTTAAAAACCTTGCATTATATTATATTTTAGTAATGGACACTTGCATTTTATCCATAGTGCTTGCTAGCACTAGTGCTAGTGCTAATTGGGGTGATGAGTCTATGGGGTCAAGTTTTCTACTTCCTTTTTTCCCCTTTGTTTAAGGCCATTAGTTTGGGTTTTCAGTTTGGTAGGTCAATTGGGCACGAGACCATTTTGGGCTAGACTGTTAGTTGTTTCGTTGTTATTATTCATAGAGAGGGAGAGGGAGAGAGAGGACGGATTGAATAGAGTTGATAATTAGGACAAATTAAGTCAGTCACAACTCAAATATATGTAGGCTTAGGATTAACTACGGACCCCAAGTACACATTCTCTATTCTTGTATTCACATATTGGCTCCTTTCTTTCTTCTTTAATTCTTTTATTATTTCATTTCCATTAGTGTTGTCAATGGATCCGTCTTAGTTTGGGTCCGTCTAACATCTGTAGGGCTTAGATCACCACCCTTTGCTCCTAGAGACCAATCCTCTAAGATAGATCCTCCCTAAACCATTTCCATTTTTTTGAGATGTGGCTAGCCAAGTAGTCCTGCAAGACAAAAATTGAGGAAGGGTGGGATTTTAGTATCAATGGCCACATGGCCTATAAAATAGCCCTTTGCCTAGTTTGTTTTAAAAAATGTCTAACCAATTGGAACAAATTAAATTAGAATTTAAGAACCCTCTCACCCAATTCAAGGACCAAGAATATTAGATAATTCAGTTGGAACAGGTGTCCCCTGGTGACAATAAGAGAATTTAGGAAGCGTATAAACAGTTTTAGGATTTATCTCTACAAGTTGAGAGCTTTTGGAGGCAAAAATCCAAACAGTTATGGCTCCAACTCGAGGATAGCTGGATAGGAATACCAAATATTTTCACAAAAGTACCATATTTAGATAGAAGAGAAACTCAGTAGATGGAATAAAAGATGTCCAATGAAACTGGGTGTCAGACAATAAAAACATAGCATAGGTATTCATCTCTTATTTTGCCGACTTGTTTAGTTCCCAAAATATTGGGGACCTGAATTTCTTGACTTCCCTAATTTCCCTAGTAATAAATGAGGAAGAGAACCACCAGTTGCTAGCTGACCCTACGAAGGAGGAAGTTAAGCAGGCCCTCTAGAGTATAGATAATTTGAAATCTCCTGGCCTGGACGGAATGCCTGCTCTGGTTTTTAAGGAACGTTGGGGTCTGATAGGAAATGATATAGTTTTGTTTGCTTAGTGTGAGCTCCGGGAAGCTCATGGCTGGCTTAAAGAGATGGAGTCGCCACCCATTTTTTAGAGGAAATGGGCCCTCATTTTTAGATTTGAAAAAACTCGATTTGAGTATTTGATAGTGACTCTGTTTGCCATAGAAAAGGCACACAACCGAGAGATTTCAGATCCCAAGGATTGGAAGAGGGAAGGTATTAGGCACCCCTCTCTCCAAGCTGCTATAGCAGTCCAATACAGGAGTTGTTCAGGTTCAGTTTCTTTCAGAGAACAATAGAAATGGTTGTAGGAATTTCTTAAATCTAGAGGAATATGCTTCCAACTTCTCCTAAGACTGATTTTGAGGTGATGTTATCAGGTCTTAGGTACTGATTTCCCTAAGATCCTTGCCTTTTTGCCTCTATTCTTAGTCAAGAAGAAATTGCAAAAGATGGTTCTCCAACATTTCAGAACCTTAAGCAACCTAGACAAACTAAAAAAAAAAAAAAGATTTACCTTTCGTATGCACCTTGTTGAAAGTTTTCCAGTAGCTAGGATGAGATAGAATGAAGTTCAAATGGGTTCTTGAGCTAGGGAGAGCTTCTGTTTGCAACAACTTCCGCTTGAAAACGGAGGAGACGAGTTTGGAATCTAAGTTTCAGAATACCTTTGAATTTCGGGTGAACATGAGGCAGTATATGAGCTGGGAGAAAGCTCTCTTATCTCTCTCTTTCTTTCTCTCTAGGGGCTTCCCTCAGGTTTTCTCCTTTTCTTCTTTTCTCCTTCCCTCTGGTTTTTTTTTTCTCTCTGGTTTTCTCTTTCTGGGGGCCTCCCTCAGGTTACCTTCCTCCTCTTCTTTTTTTCTCTCAGATTTCCTCTCTCAGGTTTTCTTCCTCATTCCTTTCTCTTTCTCTATTTTTTTCCCCGGTCTCCCCCTTTTAAGTTCAAATTAGATCAGTATTTATAGAGAAAGGGAGGGGGTCAGGTCTGAATTTGCTTAGCTATAGTGCCTAGGATTCAACAGAGGTTTTTCACGCAAATAGGCAAAGATTCTTCAAAGAAATAGATGCCTAGTCAAGCTTTCCTGTTTGGTGAAACATTTTCTTCGATTTGGGGATGTTTTTCACGGGTTTTGTGCATCTAATGGGAGCTTAGGGCGTGCTTGTCATGGCACTCTCGTATTTGGGGTTATCAGTGGCAGAAAATGTAAATTTGATGAACTTTTAAATGTGGTTTTATCTTTTCTTAGCTTGGGGTCTGTTTGGTATTTTGAGATTTTTAAGCCTATTAGGCTCAAATTCATTGGTCCAAATGTTCTAATGAGTCAAGAATGGGTCTGACACCAGCCATCACCCTTTTGAAGCTTCTAATTGAGACAGATGACGTGGTAATTTAATCTAGTGCATCGAAATTATATCTTTTTAGTTTAACGGTCAAACGGATGAATCTGATCATGAAATTTGATGTGTTGGGGTTTTTTGGGTCTTTGAACACAGTGGTAATGTCTGATTGGTCAAATAGGGTCGGAATGATTGAGATCTATGGCTGACAAGTTCAGATCAACAAGATTTGTTGAAATAAAATATTTATTTGATGAATGATCAAAGGAGGGAATTTTGTAATGAAATTTGGTGGGTTGGCACTTTTGAACGTCCTGAATCTAATGGAAGTTGCTGATCTTTGATTAAAAGTCTGGATTAACAGATTTAGTTCAGATCATGGTCTTAGCTTATGGTTTTCCAATCAACAAGAGGGCCCGAGATGGAATCTTACTTTTTCTACAATCAAATGGAGGTGTTTGGTCGTGAAATTTGACGTGGTGTGGTTTTTTGGTTCTTCAAATATAATGGTAAGTTATGATTGGTCATATAAAGTTGGGATGATGGATGGTAAGCTCCAATTAATGAGATTTGTTAAAATAGGATCTAAGCTTGATGGGGGGTCAGATGGGGGAATTTTGAGCTACAATTTGGTATTTAGGCATGGATTAAGGTGAGGATTAAAGTGGATGATTCTGATTTGAAAAACATATGGTCAACCTTGTTAATCATTCAGGGTCATCAGAATGGAATCTTAATGTTTTTGTGGTTGGTTGTCGTAGATTCGTATTGGGATTTTCTAGTTGATTATTTCCTAGTGATCTTGAGATGATAGATATGTTGGATTTGATTTTGAGGAGTTGGAGTTTGAATATTGCATAGGTCGGGGCTGTTAGAAAGGGAGTTGGCGTGATGAATGGTGGATTTTTGCAGTTTAGTCATGAAAAGTTATTTATAACTAAGTTGTAGTTTTGCAAGTCTATGGATGATGTTTGATCAAGACAAATAAGAAGCTTGATCCCTAAAAGAGTAGGGTGAAGGGACTGAGCAAAAATTGGGTACTAACACTTAGGAGTTTTTCCAAAATAAGAAAATCTTGAGGAGACATAACCACACCTTTTTTGTATTTAATCCCTAAAAGAGTAGATTGAACAAAAGTCCAAGATTTCAGGCCAACCAGTTTGTGCAATGTGCTTTATAAAGTTCTTGCTCAAATCTTGGTTAACCGTTTCCATCCTTTATTGGATAAGTGTGTTGGTCCCATACAAGCTGCTTTTGTGCTGGGAAGACAAATGTTTGATAATGCCATAATCACCCATGAAATGTTCCATGTTTTAAAGCATCAGGAACGTGGCACTAGGCATGTGGCTATAAAATTGGATATGGCTAAAGCATATGACAATATAGAATGTGCTTTCCTTCAAAAAGTTTTGAACTCCCTAAGATTCTCATATGAGTTCTGCCAACTAATTCAGGAATGTGTCTCTTTTGTTTCTTTTTCTGTATTGTTAAATAGTACCTTGGAGAGCCACTCCTCGCCCTTTAGAGGCCTAAGACAAGGGAACCCCCTATCGCCCTACCTCTTCATCCTATCCATGGAGGGTTTATCTTGTATGTTTCTGCAAGCTGAAGCTGATAACAGAATCTAGGGCATCAAAATTTCCCCATCTACCCCTTTCATCTAGGGGTGTTCATTATACGGTTCAAACCACAAAACCGAACTGAACCAAACCAAATTTGTGGTTTGGTTTGGTTTATACCTATAAACGGTTTGGTCCGGTTTGAGAATTTTCTAAATTGCAATTTGTAGTTTTGGTTTGGTTTATTGAATTTTATAAACCGAACCAAACTATAAACCGTAAACCGTAAACCGAATTTTTATATACATATATATAATATGAATATATGATATATAAATATTATATATAATATATCTAAATGGAATGCATAAAATTATAAATATATAATGAACTCCTTATTTTATAATAAATTAATAAATAAAAGTTTTAAGTTTTAATTTTTAAGGGAGCTATTTGGGCTTTCTAATTGGTTTAAGCCCAAAAGAATCATATAATGCTCCAAAGTCCCCAAACCGTATTAGAAACCGCACCAAACCGTAACAAAACAGTTTGGTTTGGTTTGGTTTCCATTCCAAAACAGCTTGGCTCGGTTTAAACATTTCTCAAACGGTAATTACCTGTTTGGGTTGAGATCTTCTCCAAACTGCATCGAACCAGACCGTGAACACCCCTACTTCCATCTCTCATCTGTTCTTTGTAGATGATGTCATGCTCTTTTTTAGAACTCACAGAGATGAGCTTGACAATTTGAAGTCCATTCTCCACCAATTCCAAGAGGCTTCAAGCTAATTAATTAATTTTAAAAAATTGGGGATTTTCTTTAGTAAAAACATTCACCCTAGACTTCAAAGAATGATTAGGAGCCAATTGTAGATAAAACCTCTTGACCCTTGGTCCAAATATCTTGGTGCCCCTCCTCTTTGGACTTGAAATAAAAATAATGATTTGTCTTATGTTTTGGAAAACATAAAAGGCCAAATTAAACCAATGGAAAGCCTTTAGCCTTAGACCCTGTTTGATTTCACTTCTAAAAAGTACTTCTTTTAAGAGTTGGGACCACACATTAAGTGGTTATATGTGTTTGGTAAAAAAGTGAGGAAGAAGTACTTTTCTTTTAAAAGAAGCACTTCTTAAAAAGTAACCTCAAGGTTGCTTTTATGTCAACACTTCTTGGTGAAATGCTTCTTCCAATCGAATGGGATGAACCAGTCCCTGTTAATTTTTTTAATACCCAAAATACCCCTACGCGAGGGTTTTCTTCCCTCTCCTCCCATTCAAACACAACAAACCAGGGAGCGGCGCCTTTAGTTGCAGGTTCACCGGCAACAATCGATGGTGAGGAAAAACAGTCAGCATACCTATCGTTTTGCCCTTTTCTTTGCTTTTGTGAAGTTTTTGTTCGAATTAAAGCTATTTTTTTGGGTTTTTTTTAAGTCTAAAACTCCCCTCTTCTCTGTATTCGTAGATTTGCTTTTGGGCAAGTTTAATGGCGACAATCCCACCTTCCAGCCGCTAGTGACAAGAAGGTTAGTTAGCTCAAACTCCTCCCCTCCATTTTTGGTGTTCTTTTTGGTTTTTTTTTTATTATTTGTCTGATTCAATTTTTTTTTTTTTTGGTTTCATATGAGAAATCTGAAATTTTTTTGCTTGTTTTTTTTTTTTTTGCATTGTCTATGAATTGGTTCCTATGCATAAGTAGGATTTTTTGGGCGTTTTTTTGTTAAAAATCATGCAAAAAATTTGCTGAAGTTGGATGAATATTTGGTGATGTTAAATTCACATTGCATTTTGGTGTGTGAATATTTGAGATGTTTTATTTTTTAAATTCTAATTAATGTTTCATTAAATGTTTACATGTATTCTTGAATTGTGATTGCATTTTTTTCTTTATTTGATATGAATATTTGTTATGTTTTATATATGTTGTTGTGATTAATAATTAGTTAAATGTTTGAACTTTTTCAAAATTGTGATTGTATTTTTTCATGAATTTTATATGAATATTTTTTAAATTAATATTGCAATTTTTATTTGCTAAATGTAATGGTGAAGCTTTGTTAGTAAATATTACTTTGTGGTGTTAAATTCACATTGCATTTTTTCATAAATTTTGTTGGTGATGTTTTTATTATTTTTTTGAATAATCTAAATTTAGTCATCTTATTTTATTTTTTTTAAATTTGATATTGGTGGTGTTTTTTTTTTATTTTCTTGAATAATCTGAATTTCTAATTATTGATTTATATGTTTAGTTAATATTATCCTATTTTTATTTTTTGAATAATCTGAATATTAATATGTATAATAAATTGGTGGTGTTTTTAGTCATCCTATTTTATTTTTTAAATTTGATATTGGCGGTGTTTTTTTTTATGTTCTTGAATAACTTGTAGGTTATGCTAGTAAGGGAAAAATGGGGGGGGGGNGAGGGGAGCTCCTGGGCTACATGGACTCCCGAACTACACAAAATTTGGTGGACATATGTTTACAACAAGTAATTGCTGGCCACCAAACCAATACTACACTAGATAGGCATGGATGGGAAAATTTGACTAAGAAGTTCAATAGGATAACAGGGAAAAACTATACCCAAAAACAAATGAAGAATCAATGGGATTTAGTGAAGAATGAGTGGAAGATATTCCATAAACTGTCAACTTATATTGGTTCGGGTTGGGATCCAGTAAATGAAACATTCACTGCTAGGGATGACTATCTGAAGGTATGTAGGTTAATACAATAAACTTGTAGGTTAATTAATTTGTTAGGCAGAACCTTACATAGTTATGTCCTTGTGTGATAGACATAGCCTGATGCGGCATAGTTTAGACACAAGGGTCTTCCCTATGCAGTAGATTTGGACATCATATTTGGTGGCACGGTTGCTCACGGTTATAATAGTTGGGCACCAAACGAGGGTGCACTACCGGAGGTGGTACAGTTAACCCAACCGACTCTAGATCATGACCGGATGGATGGGGAATTATACTATGATCCAGAGACACCCATTGATGCATCTGAAATAATGCAGGAGGCTGGAACTGTCCCAAGTAGCTCTCACTCACATAGGGTTATCCCCAGAGACATGGGGAAGAGTAACAACTCTACTAGGTGAAAGAAGACAACGGGTGCTATACGGATTAGCAAGAATCTGAAAAGAATTGCTTCTGCATGTGAGCTAACAATTGCTCATAGAGTTGGAAGGGCACGAGGCTAAGCTCTATAGAACATTGCATGAACCTCCTAAAGGAGATCCTTGAGATTGAAGAGGGGAGTCCTATATTCATGCCTGCTAGTCTCCAATTCATGAAAGGTGAATTCTGTGACTTATTTATTGTGATTGGGTCTCATGCCTTGCGATTGAAGATGATTAGAGAGTTATACAAGTGTCCTGATAGAGTGTGAAACCTGTTTGCACCAATTAGTGTTTTGTTTTTTGTCGTATAGACTTCAGAACTTAAGTACTCTTTATTTTGATTGCATTGTGTTAGGATTATTATCGGTGGACTTGATTTACATTTTAATATTAATTAAGTGTGTGGTTTTTATTTTATTTTTATTTTTTTTGCATTTATGCCTTTCATTCTATGATTATAAGTTTTGTTTGTATTTATTAAACTGCATTATAGTGTAAGAGGTGGCTATTGATAAGGAAACCAAAATGGAGATTGAGGTAGTATCGAATACCGAGTCAAGTTCCTATAGTAGCTTACCTTTCAATGGGGTGATGGAGTACATATGGAGGTTGCCTCTGTGGTAAGTGAGTTTTACTATGATACGTGGGTTCACAAAGAACCCAAATGCACCCATGGACTACACTGGAGTTGTGTACACACAATCTCTCATCGAAGGCCATGGTGACCAACTAAATGAACTTTGTCGTACGGAAAAGCATGTTATGGTTGTGCAATACATTGAAAGAGTTTGGCCTCATTGCAAACAGTCGGGATGTTTCAGTGGAGGAACAACTAGCCATTTTCCTTCATGTTGTTGGACATACTGAGAGGAACCAGATAATGCAAGAACAGTTCCAACATTCCGGTGAGATGATTAGTTATTTTCTCAATGACATTGAAAGAGCATGGCCTCATTGCAAATCGTCGGGATGTTTCGGTGGAGGAATAACTAGCCATTTTCCTTCATGTTGTTAGACATAATGAGAGAAACCGGATGATGCAAGAATAGTTCCAACATTCTGGTGAGATGATTAATTATTTTCTCAATGACATGTTGATGGCATTAGTAAAACTATCATTGTCAATAATATGCCCCCCCAACTTCAACACTGTTCATCCACACATCCGCCAGAATCCAAAATACTGGCCATATTTCAAAGTAACATTTGCACACTATGAGCCCATTTTTAAATTATATCATAAATGGACATTGAAAGTTAGGGTTTTTTTTTGTAGAATTGCATAGGGGATATTGATGGAGCACACATATCTGTATGGGTCCCTACTAACAAGCAGACACCGTACCAGTATAGAAAAGGGCCTTGCACACAAAATGTAATGGCCGCATGTGATTTCAATACGCAGTTTACATTTGTCCTTGTTGGATGGGAGGGGGCCGCACATAACTACCACATATTTGCAGAAGCCATACGTAATCTGAAATATAATTTCCCATTTCCACCACAGGGTATGTATGTATACATTACAATTTTTTTGTGTAGCATCTGAATTTGTGTAAAAAATAATATTCTTGTCAAATATACATTCTTAGGTAAGTATTATGTTGTTGATTCTGCATACCCCAACATGATTGGCTATATGGCACCGTTCCGTAATGCATGGTACCATTTTCTTGATTTTTAGAGGGATGATGACCTACAACAAAAGAAGAGTACTTTAACAATGCACATGCCTCATTGAGAAGTGTCATTGAGCAGAGTTTCAATGTGTTGAATGCTTAATTCCCTATACTGAAGTGTATGCCGTGCTATCCACTAAGAACGCAATGATTGATAGTTRTGACTTGTATGGCAATACACAACTTTATCAAGGACAACCGAGACACAGACACCTTGTATCATGAGTTTGAAAATGATGAAGAGTTCAAAATTCAACATTCGTTTGAGACAAATGAAGAAGATATTGATGAGATTGATGTTGGCAATGTGGATCAACAACAAGAGATGTTGCTTAGACAACAAATTGCAAATGCAATATATGCTGACTATAATCAGCCACCATTGAGGAGGTGTAGGTCAACATAATTCATGTTGGTGATCATGGTCTTTATTTTTCTCTGGCTTTGTTAAATAGTATGCATTGAATGCGGATGCATTTGACTTTATTATGCATAGGTACTTTGTGTTTTGGATAGTTTATTGTATGTAGGTATTTTGTGTTTTAGATACTTTATGTTAATCTAGTACTTGATGGCATATATTCTCTTATTACAGGTCATTAACTGAATGTATCTTGCATGTCCACCAGTACAATGGTATAGTGTTTTTCTCATATAAAACATATGAAGAAGTAGATTATCAATTCTATCGTTTCATGTCTTCACATGATTCTTCAACTAGCGGGCCATCCGATAGGAAGGATGCATCTAAATTAACCTATGTGTACTAAGTATCCATGTGTATTATACTAGTTGGTGTAATTACACTGGCATGATGTACATGTCCATTGAGATGCACTTTTACAAACATTCACATTTTTTGTGAATCTTATCCTTAGAGTTTATAAATTGGTCAATCTTATCCTGTTTGAGAAAGCTTGCTTGGCGTTTCATTAATGAACAACATAAACTCTAAAACCATATTTGGAAGTCAAAATATCTGAGTAATGGTGGGATTTTTCCTTACATTGTGAGAGCAAACAACTCTATTTTTTGGAGAGCTCTAGCCCCAAAGCTCCAAGATCTTGGGCTGGAGATGGGTCTTCTGGTAAACTCTAACTTGACAATAGAGATCAGCAGTGCCCCTTGGATTCTAAAAAATAGTAACTTTAATTGGACCCCTCAATCTCTTCCTTCTAATCTCTCTCATGCCCCTATAGCCTCCCTAATAAGGGAAGGAAACTAGAACCAGCAACTCACCAGAAGTGTTTTCCCTCAAGTAGTGGCTCTGGACATCCTGAACATGCCCATTTTCACTGAAGAAAACGAGGACCACTGGATTTGGACCCCCCATAAATCAAGTAGATTCTCTACCAAGCAAGCATATGCCCAAAACCAAAAAGCTCAGCTCTTTGAGATCACTGATTCTCAATGCCGGTGTTTCAAATTTATCTGGAAACTCCCAATACCTCCAAGGTTCCAGCTTTTTATTTGGAGAGTAATTAATAACTGCATTCCTATCAAGCAAAATCTTTTCTCAAATCCTCAAGACCAGGAATGTGGCCTTTATAATGGGAATGCATAATTAATTCAACATTTGTTTCTTGAGTACCCATTTGCGCAAGCCCTCTTCTTTGGATTAACCTCTAATCCATTTTTGAAGATTCTTGGCTGAATTGTTTGAGTTATCTATTGGATTCTTTGCTTGATAGAATTCTGTATCAGGATGTGGTTAGTTGGTATGCAATTGGTCTGTATTACATTTGGTTTGCTAGGAATGAAAAATGTTTTAGGGGTAATGAGATTCCTATCCCAGTTATACTGGCAAAAGTTAATAATATTTTCCAAGCCTCCCGGTCCCCTCATTCCGAAGACTCCTCCAATAACTTGGAGCTAAGGAATCATTAGAACCAGTAGAAATTTGAGCTCCAGGCCAAATAAAATACTAATATCACTTTATTTGTAGATGGAGGCAGACTTTTTACTAGTGAAGGATCTTTTGGAATAATTTTTCTATCTAATAACTTGTTTTGTCTTAGTGTTGCAAGGGGTAGAACAAAGAACCTGAGCACAGTTAAAGAAGTGGAGTTTGAATGCCATTTTGTAAGGAGTCTTATTGGTGAATAGGCTATCAGAAGAAGGTTATCTGGTGATCTGCTCAGATTCTTTGACAGTTGTAAAAGCCGTAGAAGAGAAAGCTCATCTCCCCTGGTCTTGTCGTTCGCTTCTTTTGAAGATCCGTGGTCTTTGAAAGCAATTTCACACCATTTCCTTTGGTTTTGTTAATAGAACTTTTAACGTCTCAACCATCTGTTAGCTCAAAGGGCTAAGACTTATTCTCAGTATTTCTTTCAGTTTGACCAGTACCCCCAAGGGGTGCCAGATGTAAAGGATTTTATTAATCTTCCGTTATTGTAATATAGTTTAATTATTTACCTATAAAAAAAAAGTTCCAAATAATAAGACCCAACCTACTACGACCCAAATATTTATCAAGAGTATCAGGTCTGATCCCTATTTTGGCGGGAGTTTCATGCAGTGGACTGCTCTTTTTTTTTTTTTTTCTTTCGGATAGATAAAGTATTTCATTTATCTCAGTTTTGAACATAATCAGGACAAATTGACCAAGTAATAATAGCAGTAAAATCAATGCAACCCTTGTGCAGCCTTGTTCAAATTCAGCTTAATATGACAAACTAAGAAAGAGGATAGGTGCTGAAGAAGTCCCCTACAATTGGTAATTACAGGATTTATACACCATGCTGAAGAAGCCACTGTGAGGTGTTTATACATCACAATGGTTATGTATATGTCTTTTACTGCATGTGAAATAATGAAAAATAAATAGGTTTTATTATAATTGGTGGAAATCTAGATTTTATATATAACCAATAATAATGAATATATTGTAGTTGAACTTTTTCTAAATCTAAAAAAAAGACAAACTTTCATTCAAAAATTCTCAAATTTAAGTCGTAAAGACCACCATCAACAAGACAAGACATTCAAATAAAAAAAGGCCAAACGTAAACATAAGCTAGAAACTGATCATAATACTTATCATGAAGAGAGCAAAAGACTAAAAAACATCATAGGAAGACAAACTACCTCCAACATAGAACAAATCTCAACCAGCAAAGCTCTCACAACCATGATACCTAAACAACAATGATCAAGACCCTAACAATGATTTCAATCGGATCTAATTTAGACCATCCCTATCTGATCTGTATATTAATATTGTGCTTTTCGTAATTTTTATATAATTATTTTTTATAAAAAGACATGTATCCATATGAAAAATATCCTTGTATTTTTTGTTTTTCTTTTTATAGAATTCATGTTTTTCCCTTTTAATAATTTGTTAAATCTTTATGAAATTAAATCACATTGAATCAGATTTGGATACCCGACATCTTTAATGAATTCAAATTCAAATCAACCTTTTTAATATCTGATCGGGTATGAGATTTATGTTATTAAATCGAATTTAGACATACCTTAATTCAAATCCGATCCGATTTGATCCATTTGCAATCCTACATGGGCTTCACTTTTGTTATGATACTCATGGCCTTTGATATATTGATGCAACATGCAATCTTACCTTGAATGCGATGGATAGACTGTCCTCTATACCCATTAGGAGTAATCAAGAAAAACCAAAAAACCGAACCAAACCGATAAGACCAATCCGAAAATTCTGATTAACTAAACTGATTGGTTTGATTTCGGTTAACCAATATAAAAAAACCAATAGTTAATCGAATGGACTCTTATACATATATTTATATTATATAAATTTATGATATAAAATATATTATTTATTATTTATAATATAATATTATATACATTTCTATTTTTATTATATATTTTTATATTTATTTATAATACATGTTATAAAAATAAAAAAACTGAAAAACCAACAAACTGATCAACTAGTTAACCAACCGGTTTTGCTTCGATTTCAGTTATCAATTTTCCAAGAACTAATACTACCGATTCTGTTTAGAAAATAGACCCATGAGCATCCCTATTACGCATAACCCCCCAACTCTAGTGGTAAATGGGTTTCTCCCATGTCCCCACGACAATTAACCAAAAAATTTACCAACTGTGCCACCATCAGTTGGTCCTTGAAGCGACATGATCAAAATGAGTCCATGGCAATACTTGGAAGGTGTAATGGCAAAAGGGAATTCATTGGCATGTTAATGGTTACGGAAATATTGTAGATGGGCTTGGGCCTTAGCCGGTTAAACTGTACTTGAAACATTGAACATGTACATGCATTGTTGAAAGCTTTTGCTCCTTTGAATTTTTTGAGCACTGAACGCTCAAACTGATTGTGTCACCATTAGTGTTGAAAGCTTTAAGGACACTTGCATCCTAAATATAAGAAAAAAGAACAAGATAAACTTCGACTCAGAAATGGTTTTCAAAACTGGACTGAATCGGGCAGTTGGAAGACATGGGAACCAGTCATGGGTCCAGGTCCAGTTTTGGACCCCAAAACCATCCAATCCAAGTTGGTCGTTCCAAGGTTCAAAATATTGTCACGTATCGAATGATATGTATTATATTAGAGCCTTTCTGATACGTCCCTACAGAGGGTGTTTCGGATCGGCGAGTGTTTTAAGGGGTAGACCGGCCTTAGACTGGCCCTTCTGAATCAAATTCGAAAAAAAAAAGACAAAAAAAAAAAAAAACAGTATTTGTCAAGGCTGTGTTTTCCATTAGGAAGTAGCTCGGAACAAGTTTAGGAGTGCAAGTCGGGTTGGCCCAAGTTAGCATTTTACACTTTCAAATTGGGCCTATTTAAATTTTGACAAAAAAGAAAAAACTAAACCTGCCCAAGTTGTGACCCTAGAAACAACAAATGCATGAACGGCCAGACTTACCATCATTTGAATAAAAAATGCTTTTAAGTATTTTTAATTGGCAAAGGGTTGAGCAAAGTAGATGGATATAACGAAGTTACAGGTATAAATTACACCGGGTATAGGGCTGTTCTGGATTCACGTCAAATGACTCAAACTGAGTTCACTGCCATAAGCAAACGTATCTTTATGGCTATATCTATCTATATCTATACTACTTTAAAAAGTATGAATGGCCTCAAGAATATTTCTGTAATTTTTTAAGGATAAAATTTACCCCTCTATATTTAAAATTATTGATAAAAATGAAGGCAAATACAGTAATTGGTTATTGATATTAAATAAGTTGAAAACAAGTAACTTTAAGATATTCAATTATTCAATTCTCTCTCATTAAATCCAACATTTAAGTTATTAACTTACATAAATATTCATTGAATCATATATTTAAGTCATTTTGGTTTCTTCTCATCATTAAGTTCAATTAATTAAATTCATACTTAATAAATTAATAACTCCAATAATATAAAAACTTATACTTTTAAAATCTACCTAGAAAAATATAGTGTTTTCATCTAGGTGGTGGTAAGAAATTAAACCATTTTGGGTCAAATGGGTCAATCCATGTTGCCATGATTAAATAATAAATGAAAAAATAGATAAAATAAAAAAATTAGGAACATTTTTAACATACATATTAAACAATAATAAGTATGATAAATAAGAAATGTTTTTATTAATGATGGAAATGGAATGTAAAATTTAAAACCAATTAAAAATAGAAATATTTTCCTATTCTCTCTCATTAAATCCTATATTTAAGATATATTTTTCTCATCGTTAAATTATTATAGCTAAATCCACAATAATGCCATAATTAAATAATAAAAAATTAAAATCAATAAGTATGAAATGTAAGAAGTATTTTTATTAATGATGAAAATTGAATACCAAATTTAAAATCTACCTAGAAATGAAATGATGTCATAGTCAAATAATATTTTTTTTTAAATAGAAAATATAATGAGTCAAAAATAAAAAAAAGGGAAAATTTTGGGCACATATCTAATGTTATATATTTATAAAAAAATAAAATATTGGGTACATCTCTAATATTATGCATTCATTATATTAAACAAAAATAAGTATTATACATAAGAAATAATTTTATCAATGATTGAAATGTAATACAAAATTTAATGTCTACCTAGAAATCAAACTATTTTTCTTTTTAGGTGGTGGTTAGTGGTTTGGGTCAAATGATATCATAGATAAACAAAAATTAAGTGTAATAAGTAAAAATTATTTATATAATGTACATGAAATATATAGTTTAAAGGGAAATTATAGTCAAAGCCAATTGTACATTTAAAATTAGGTTGTAGGATGACCCAAAAACTAACAAAACTCTGACAATCGGCTCTACATTTCAAATTATAAAAAACCCCACAATGTCATCAGAGGCTTTTGTGGTTGTTGCCAACATGGGACTCTTAACCCATGTTGGACATAGCAAAAAGCTTATACCGAAAATAGGTTTTCAGTTTCTCTCCATCTCCCTCTGTCTCTCGATCTCTTTACCTTCTCCTTCACTCTCATAGTCATGTCTCGATTTGATGCTCCCTTTGTCTCTCCCATTCTCTTAGCTTTGGTTTGTAGCCAAATCAAAACCTTTGTTTCTTTTCTCTTTCTCTCTCTCTCTCTCTCTCTCTCTCTCTCATTATTCTCCCTCACCCTTCCTCTTGATCAATATCTCCTCCCTCAATCTTTATCGTTCTCCCTTAATCTTTCTCTCACTCCCTCTCTCCTTCTTTTCTTTTTATTTTTCTTACAAACTTATATAATATTAATCAGACCGTATAAAAGAATTAAATGGACCAACCACTTGTACAATCAAATTATAAATTTCTATCAAGTTGGTGTAAATTTTACAATCAAGAGTTTCTTGTGAATTTTTATCAAATTGGTGTAATGATACCAATTTGATAAAAATTGGTATTAATCATCCATTTTTTTATTTTTCTTACACACTTATACCACTTGTACAATGAAACTATTTTCTTATCTAGATGGTGGGTCAATAATCCAACTTTTCCAAGAAAACCATGATGTCATAATTGAATAATAAATATTTAAAAAAAAAGATAGAGCACCAAAAATGACAATATACAGAATTTTGTTGAAAACATTTGAAAGCATTTCTAATGTTATATATTCATCATATTAAATAAAAATAATTGTTAAAATAAAAGCTATTTTTCTTTACGGTAGAAATGGAATACAAAATTTACTACTACTACTACTACTACTACTACTACTACTACTACTACTACTACTAATAATAATAATAATAATAATAATAATAATAATAATAATAATAATAATTCTTATTTTCTACAAGCATTTAAGTTTATTTTTAATCATGTTGTTACTTTTGTTAATATATATATATATAATTCAATTAATTAATATGCAGAAAAAAGTTACACCTACAATGCATGTGCTTACTTACTAATATTTTAAAAAAGTATGAATAGCCTCAACAATATTTCTAGAATTTTTTGAGAAAAAAATTTACCCTTGTATATTTAAATTTATTGATAAAAATGAGAGCAAATAAGGTAATTGGATTGATATTAAATGAGCTGAAAAAGAGGTAATTTTAAGACATTCAATGCATTCAATTCCTTCTCATTAAATCCAACACTTAAGGTATTAACTTGCATTCGCCATCATTGAATCATATATTTAAGGCATTTTTGTTTCTTCTTATTATTAAATCAATACATAATAAATTAATATATCCAATAAAATAAAAACTTTATACTTTTAAAATCTATTACAAAAAAATAGTATTTTCATCTAGGTGGTGGTAAGAAATTAAACCATTTGGAGTCAAATGGGCCAATCAATATTGCCGTAGTTAAATAATAAATTTCAGAAATAGATAAAGTGCAAACAAATATAGAAATAAAAAAATGGGGACATTTTTAACATCATATATTTGACATATTAAACAATAATAAGTATGATAAATAATACATGTTTTTATTAATGATGGAAATGGAATGTAAAATTTAAAATCAATTGGAAATAAAACTATTTTCATATTCTCTTTCCTTAAATCCTATATTTAAAATATATTTTTCTCATCATAAAGTTCTACTAATTAAATCCACAACATTAATTTTAATATTATAAAAATAAATATTTTGAAAAGTAAGTTGAAAACAAAACCATTTTCTCTCCTCCCGATGATGGGTAAGCAATTCAACCATTTGGGAGAAAGTGGTTAATAAATAATACCATAATTAAATAATAAATAATTAAAATAAATATAACATATAATACAAAAAGTTAAAAAGAGTTGGGCATATCTCTAATATTTTATATTTATTATACCAAACAAAAATAAATATGAAATGTACGAAGTATTTTTATTAATGATGAAAATTGAATGTCAAAATTAAAATCAACCTAGAAATGAAATGATGTCATAGTCGAATAATAAAATTTTAAAAATAAAAAATACAAAAAATCACAAAAATAAAAAAAATAGAGAAAAATTTGGGCACATATGTAATGTTATATATTTATAAAAATAACATAATGGGTACATCTCTTATATTATATATTCAAATAAAGTCATGATGTCATAATTGAATAATAAATATTTTTAAAAGATAGAACACCGAAAGTAAAAAAGTATAGATTTTTGTTAAAAACATTTAGGAACATTTCAAATGTTATATATTCATCATATTAAATAAAAATAATTGTTAAAATAAAAATTATTTTTGTTTATGACAAAAATAGAATACAGAATTTAACAACAACAACAACAACAACAACAACAATAATAATAATAATAATAATTGGTTTTTTTAATTTAAAATTTCCATGTGCAATGCATGTGCACATTTATTACAAGTTTATTTTTAATCATATTGGTCAAGTAATTAATATGAAAAAAAAATTCTCATGTGCAATGCACGTGCTGAATTACTAGTTTATCATAACGTAAATATCAATTTTAAGAATCACAAACATGCTTTGATAATAAGAGTTTAGTTCTTTTAATTGATTTATATTTCAATAACTGATGTAAAAATTGTTAAGTTATCAAACCAAAAATATATAAGAAAAGGGGTCGACTGTGATGCCGGCCAAAAAGGCATGATACTGGAAAAATTTACAATCAAATTATCGAGGTAGGCTATTTTTTTATTTTATTTTTATATTGAAAGTACCTATACTTTGAACCTTGCCTAGCTACAAATTATGAGATGAGTTATTGAATCCATCCTCTACACAATTCATGGCATCAATTAAAATCTCTTATTAGTGGGGGCCCGTACGATGCACGGGATTTATTAAGCGAAAGCTAAATAATAGAAAGGGTCATTTATTGAAATACCCCTTATAGTTTCATGAATTTACTAAAATCTACCCTATAGTTAGCATTTTACTAAAACACCACTTATAATTTGCAATGGTGTAATCAATCTTCTATTAGATGACAATAGAAAATGACAGTGATGACCCTAATGTTCATTTAAATAAATTTAATCAAAAGAAAATAAAAATAAAAATATCATTTTTGCCCTTAATAAGACACAAGCAACCACTATATTGTCTATATTTGGTCAATTTTGTTTTTTATACAAAAAAAAAGTGTTAAGGGTATTTTTGGAAAAAAATCATGGGCCTAATGGCAAAACAAACACTCCTTAATGAAAGGTTGATTAAATAAATAAGTTGTAAAATATATGGGATGCTTTAGTAAAATGAAAACTATAAGGTAGGTTTAAGTAAATATGTAAAACTATAAGGTGTGTAGGACTGGCAACGGGGCAAGTTTGGGGTGTGGATCATATTCCCCATCCTCGACCCCAATTCTGAAATTAACCCCCATCCTCAATCCCCAATGGGGATGGGTTCTCCATGGGGATCCAAATCCCCAAAATGTTTTCAGATAATAGTATTTTTTAAATAAATTTATTTAAAATAAAAAGTTAAATTGTAAATAATGTTTTAAATATGTTTTGATATATATATATAATCGGAGTCAGGTAGGGCGGGGACCTCAATCCCCATCCCTGACCCCAATTGGGGATTCCTATTAATCCTTGTCCCCGCCCCCTCCCTACCAAAACAATCCCAATTTTTGGCCCCATCGTACGAGCTATTATCGTATCTTTTAATTTATATTAATATTTGTATTAATGCCAGAAATACATGGTACTAGTGAGTAATCAAAGTATCTCGTGGATTTTGATTAATACCACCTGATTAATCACCTCTTTTGTGATACCAGGTGATTGGCCATAAGCTTTTCAGATATCATTATTGAACCTTATTATATATAATATAATATTATATAATCAACCATGAAATAATATATATATATATATACGTATATATATTATATTTGGGAGAATGATGGTTCAGCCTAGGGTCAGAATTTCTAGGCCCAAAGTATAGTTGGGGTAGGTGTCAGCTCAGAATTGATGCCAATTCATGGGCGGGTTTGACGTTTTGAATGTTTATGCAATGGAATTCAGAAATCTGCATTGGGCCTGTCTGTACTTTTCCAAAACAAAAAATTATAGATGAAGATATTAACTCAAAAAAAAAGGAATTAGCATCAAGTAGCATGGAGGCCAGTTACTTCAGCTGCGTTTGGATGGAGTGTAAAACCCGGTTCGATGTATTTTTACACTTCAGTCCATTTTTGTGGCCATTTGGATGGAGTGTAAAAATACACTAAAGATTGGTGTAAAAACCAATTTCGAAATTTATTTACTTTAATTATTGATGTATTTTATGCGTCGATATTTTCGATGTAAAATTTGATCGAAACAATGACGGTGTAAAAACACAATGACTCTTCATCTCTTCTTTTGATCCTCTCCCTCTCTCTCTCACAGTCGAGCACCACCGACTAGCACCCTCCACCACTGTTTGATCCTCTCCCTCTCATAGCCAAGAACTGTCGACTAGTACCCTCCACGACTGTTTGATCCTCTCCTTCTCATAGCCAAGAACTATCGATTAGCACCCTCCACCACCATCTGGTCATCCCTTTCTCTTCCAATCCCTCCCTCTCTCTTGCTCTTTCTCTTCTTTTCTCACAATGTATTCTCTTTCTCTCACAGGTTTGAACTCATCTCAGAATAGAGGACGTAGTTAGGCATTTCATCGTCTCCATCTCGCAACGAACAGAAGGTACAGATCTAAACATTGTCATTCAGATCTGGAGGGAATGTTGTCAACTCGTTTCAGATTTGGAAACAACCCAAAAATAGATCTACGATTTATTATCTAGTGCTTAGATCTGCAACTTGTTCCTTTATTCTGGTTCTTAGATCTAAGATTTGGCTCGTCTTCTTCATCTCTCTGCAACTTGTTTAGCCCTGCGTGTGGATTCCTGTTTTACGTTTCTGTAAGACAACCTTTTCAATCGAAAGATTGAAAACTCTGAGCCGATGATGTTCTACCACATGTTAACAGTCTCATTTCCTGCAATGCATTTTAGGACCATTTTTTGAGATCTCTCTCTGGTCTCCCCAACTTATGGTTTAAGGGATGAGGGATCCATCCTATGGACGCCCAAAGATTGCGGAATAAGGGGGCAAATTTTAAAAATTTTTCTCTCCCTTCAACTAGGAATCGCATTCCCTATTTAGAAAATCATATTTTCAATGATCATTCTTGAACCATAAACTGAATCAGATCTGAACCAAAAGGAGTAGGAGAAGATTATACCTGATACGGAGAAATAGTATCCCCCAACGAAGGTGTTCACGCCCAATGAATGATCCAAAGACTGCTCCCACTGAAGATGGCGCAGTGCAAGATGGAGCAGAATCAGCAGTATTCTTCTCCAAGAACTCTATCCTTCGCAAGAATCAGCAGGATAGCACGTGAGTACAGCTTCCTATCAATTCTTTCTCAAAGAATTGATGTCAAGATCGAATCTTGACTTCTCCCACAACTGGAGATCGAACTGGCAAATAGGGGCAGCAAGAATAGGGAAGCGGCAAGAAAGAATTCTGCGGGGATGCTTAATTCTTCCTTTTTGATTTCAGCACTAAAGAGGATCTGAATGAATTGTCTTCTAAAGGCTGTCGCCCCCTCCTTCTTTTGTTAACCTAAAAGATCAGCTCCTAATCCAATTAGGAGCTGCTTATCCAAATCATATTTGGAT